>JACYXH010000160.1:100000-110000 GCA_026745465.1 Lota lota
ATTTGTGGTTTTTATGTGTGTGTGTGTGTGTTGCCCGGCTTTGTTCTTGCTCTCTGTCCTCCCCTTGTGAAGCATTATTGATTTCTGATGTCCAGGGGCTGGCTGCCTATTGATCCAATACCCTCTATAAACATGCTGAAATGAATGATGGACTGTACGTGTGGCTTTATGTCAGTGCGTGTGTGTGCGTGTTTGTCTGTGTGTGTGTGTGTGTGTGTGTGTGTGAGAGAGAGAGAGAGAAAAATAGAGAGAGACAGAGAGTGAGGGAGAGACAGAGAGAGAAAGGGAGGCACTAACAAAACATGTACTATATTTTTCGAATGCAGAAACCTGAGTGTGTGTGTGTGTGTTTTGTGCATGTCTACGCGTGTTTGTTTGTGTGTGTGTGTGTGTGTGTGTGTGTGTGTGTGTGTGTGTGTGTGTGTGTGTGTTGATGGAATGATTGATATGGGGGCTGGACACGCTCGATGAAGTAGCAGTGTAATTTGAGCAACATAAAAAAACACATGAAATAGTGCAATCATGTAGAAACACGCTCAACGGCCCGTCTGGGAAATAACATGGTTGACCATTTACCTACCGAGAGAGGAGCTCATTAGCAGCATCAGTCAACCCTTCAGAGCATCCAGATAGTGCTGCTCTCAGCACCCAGCCAGACCTCGGTCATCCAGGAGAGCCCAGCCACAGCCGGCATGTATCACACTACACTGTCAGATGCCTACACGGCTGTTATTGTAAGGTTAATGTAGGACTATGCTGTGAATATTATGAACATTTAATATGTCAAATGTATTTCTATAGGGTAAATATCTAAAAGAAAGCTTGCTGAGTGAAGTTGCAGGGGAAAAACGTATTTGATATCTATTTAGGTTTTTTTTGGACTTAAAACGGATTCGGAACAGCAGAATGCATTTTTTATTCGGCAACGATGAATGTGGAGACGACCGCAGAATCTAAGATTACAGTACTGGGAAAGAGATGTGACCTTCATCCATGAGGCCAATGTGGTCGGTACCAAAGGAAATAAATACTACTTATCTATTCAGGGCAAATATTCAGGGGGTTTTATGACTACAAAGAAATGAAACATAAAAGCAACTGCACAAAGTGCAATGGGGGTCAAGATGTTTCAAGAGGTAAGACATTCGATGAAGCAAATCAATGAAGCAATCAATCAATGTCTGCAAGTCTTTCAGTCCCTGCATGTGTTTCGGTACTTGGGTCATTTTTTTTTTGTTGTTGGTATCTTCCACGTGATGTAAATTTAAAACAAACATCCTCATAGTCCCGGACCTCGCTTCACAAGGCATCAGAGGATCCCGAAAAATCCTTCAGCAGAACTCATGCATTCCATGCAGTAGTTGGTAAATAAATCACTGTATCATGACCCAACTGTGTATATCATTATGATTACATACGCACAGTACGCACACATGAATCCCCCCAACCAGGCCATTACTCATTCTATAGCAAACTCACTTTTCCGTGGTTGACGTACTGTGGCGAGTGCAAAGACTATCGCATCCAGGGGCTGAGGTGGAGGGGTGTTGGGGTGATGGGGTGTTGGGGTGTGCCAGCTCTTGGGGAGGGGGGTGTAGGAAAATCAATGTTAAAGTGTGAGTATTAATGAATGTTTAAGCATCCGCATTAGACCCCATTGATCAGTGGGCTTTAAGTCACGACGCCTGGCCCAGCCAAGCAGAACAGTGGTGCCTAGCTGGGAGGGGAAATGAATCCCGAGGCGTTGGCGGTCGGGAATCGAACAGGGAGCCACATCTATTGTGCTGCCGCTGGTTGAACATGAGAAGCTCCTGTTGGTTCAACTGGCTCCACATGAGAAGCCAATTGTTCCATTACAAGCTATTGTGGAACGCGGGGCATGTTGGGAATAAATGTCCCTACGCACCAGAACGACACTTGTTTATGTCGTCTGAAAGCTAGTGCTACTCCTCGTAGCAGGGAGTCAAATATCTGTAATTATTTGTATAAAAAAAAAAAAAGAGGAAACACAAATCAAGCGCTGAATAATAGCAATTCATCTTGATCAAAATGCTGGGAAGTGTTTCCAACTGTCCAAAGATGAAAGCATCAAAAGAAGATTAAGCATCCTGAAGTTCCAAAAATACTTAAGAGAGGGGGAGAATACGGTCATCTAAAGACCTTCAAATGATGCGGTAATCCATCCATCTATACAGCCGTCTGTTCTTCCACCCACCCACCCACCCACCCATCTTCCATCCATCCATCCTCTCTTTGTCTCATGTCTTTCTTTATTGGCCACCCCCCAAAAAAGTAACACGGACAGAAGAGCACTGGGATTATGGGTGGGGTGAACCGCACCACGCTGGTTGGGATGCATGTAGGGTAGGAGAGTGTCTGAATTCTGGAGGCGTAGACCCCAGAGAATCAGAGCCGCTTCTCCTTTGCGCACAGGGAGACTGTAAGCAACAGTCGTAGCTATGGGATCTGACATTTAGCCGCCCACTGTTAAGTACACACTCTTCTATATATGCACTCTCCTTTAAGCTCAAGACTGCCATGCTCGCCAGCCAAACCCTTCCCACACACAGGCTTTGTAGCCATGACATTTGTGGTTCAGTTCAATGGGAACAGGTTCTGAAGAAGTAGATTAGCTTGTCCATGTTTACTCCTTTTTTGTGTCTATACTTTCTTTGTGTGTATGTGTGAATCACTAAAGGACAAAGATTCAACATCAGCAGTGTGTGTGTGTGTGTGTGTGTGTGTGTGTGTGTGTGTGTGTGTGTGTGTGTGTGTGTGTGTGTGTGTGTGTGTGTGTGTGTGTGTGTGTGTGTGTGTGTGTGTGTGTGTGTGTGTGTGTGTGTGTGTGTGTGTGTGTGTGTGTGTGTGTGTGTGCTTCTTGTCTCTCTGACCAGAATCTCAGATAGTGAGGTTAGCTGAGGTTATGTACTGAGTCCTCGCCTCAGGCAAAGTTTAGGTGCTGGGAAATTAAAGTTAAGCAATAACGCTGGCTTTGAGCTCATTTGAAATCTAGGAAATTAGAGAGACCAAATTTAACATGAATGTGAAAATTACAGATTGGAATCATTTTGATGTTCAAGCACTTTCACCTACACTGGACATCTTTGGACATGGCATTATACAATTATCATAAAAGTGATAATTGTCTGACTGAAAGAGTGACTGAATATATTCGAACTGTGGGGGGAAATAGGACGGTTGCTGTGTTAGGACGATTAATAACATGAATTAAAACTGCATTACCTCCACATGATCTCATCTGGCTTGCTGTCAGACACCAGATAAGATGGTGGGAGGATGGTGACAGGTCACTTTCCCAGATATACAAGTCAATACATTCGTATTTCAGCTTCCCCCAAAACTCATTAGTATTAACTGACTACTCCCCTTGGCTGAATGGAGTCTCCATCCATCAACATGGCTTACGATTATTTTAGGTTGATGTTCTGGCTTGCCCTGAGTCATGTCCGATTATTTGTTCCTCTCTTCCTGCTCTGAAAGCTTGTCCGTTGCCTAATCTGTTTCCATCATTGGGATGCTGTCATTGGAGGGAGATGAGGTCTGGCTAAATAGGTCAGACTTAATGACCAGTACTACCCGTTGAATACGTGTGTGTAATGACAGGACATCAACATTTTAGACTGTCAAAATGCCAGATATTCTATCACATTGCTGCAACTGCATGGAAATAACAAGGATAATGCGCATTTAAGAGCTCAGTAATCACCACGTATTTAATATGAGCTGATAAACAGATGCCGGATCATGTGTATTCATAAACAAGGTGCTTGGCGGCTCCCAGTTTATTCCTGCTCACAGCAGATGTTTCTCTTTTTCATTTATTTATATGTATGTGTTGTGTGTGTGTGTGTGTGTGTGTGTGTGTGTGTGTGTGTGGAAGTGTGCATGTGGATGTGTGCATGTATATGTATGTATGTATGTATGTGTGTGTGTGTGTGTGTGTGTGTGTGTGTGTGTGTGTGTGTGTGAGTGAGTGTGAGTGTGTGTGCACGCGCATGTGTGTGTGTGTGTGTGTGTGTGTGTGTTTGTTTTTGGAATACTGGTATGTGTGTATTTTCTGTGATACATCAATGCATAATCAGTTGTATGCAAAAATTGAAAGTTATTCCTCAAGACTGCAAAGCATTAACACCCCCACCAATACTGCCACTAACACCACCACCCCCACCATCACCAACCCTTCCGTAAAGCAGCTGAGATCGCTCCCTCTGAAGCATGTCTCTCGCCAATTAGCGCCCGTCTGAAGCACCACGTCTCAGGCGTCCCGTGGTGAGATGAGAACTCCGGGGAACAGGGTTACTGCTGACTATAAATGGGTATTAAGGACCCCTATGTGTCCAGAGGGTCATCTCCATATGTGTCCCCATAATCATATCACATTTCCAAGATGCTGGGTAATGAAGCACACTGCCAGAATGGTCTTAATTAACATGTTCGCTATTTTCTTTTAGAGGTATGGAAATATCAACATTTTTGGGCCATTTTGAACTCAAGATTCTTTATAATGCACTGGGTTTGCCAATAGAGGGACTGCATGTATAATTAACCTCTGTGTGTGAAGGTAACACAGCATCTCAGAGAAGGTGGAAAGCAGAACCAAATGCAATAAGACATTTAGACCTCGAAGGGCATGCTATTGTAATGGCATTTCTAATACGTCTGAGGGCCCTGCTTCATCTCCATATTCTCCATGCCACCTCTCTCATGTACCTGCCTAATTGAATAAACGTCTTTCCCCCCCTCCGCGTCCAATCAGATTACGGTCTTCGCTCCCCGCGGTGACCTCAGCCTCCGTGACCTTCTCCTCCCTCCAATCAGGAGCGGGGTGCGGGTACTACGGCTGAATGTCTCCGTGGTTACCGAGGGTATACCTACTTCCTCTGAAGTTAACAAGCCGCTAGAGCTGATCCCTCTGGACCCTCGGGTGTCACTGAACGGCCGAAACAACCTCTTTCGGCCTCTCGCAGCTCGGCTGCCACGCAGGAGAGAGGAGCCGAAGGGGGGCACGGTTTCAGGAGAGGGGCCCACACTCTCGCGTGTTAACCGCCTCCTGTCCATCCATGTGCTCACTCCGCCCCCGTCCTTTCGGCCCCCCGAGCGGGAGAGTACCTGGGCCCACTGGGCACTTCTTGTTTTTTGAGGTTGAGTGGATCACTGTTCCAAGCGCTGTTTGACCATCAGTTCAAGTGTTGGCGCGAATAGCGTTTATTCTGTCGATAAGCACGCGGCAGACATTTGATGTAGTGGTGTGCCAGTGTGTGTGTGCGGGTGTGTGCGGGTGTGTGTGTGTGCGTGTGTGTGTGTGTGTGTGCGTGTGTGTGTGTGTGTGTGTACCACTGATGTCAGAGACTATAGTGAGGAAAGAGCCCACAGCTCCGCTCAAGACCCAATCCTCCATCAGAGTGATATTGATTGGGGAAGGTGGGGGCAGGGAGGGTGGGGTGGGGGGTATGAGAGGAGGTGGGGGTGGGGGTTACGAGGGGTGGTGGAAGCGAGACCAGGGGAATATACTTTTTTTAATGTTTAAATGGCTCCATTCTGTCTTTGGTCTAGAATCTTCCACTGCCTCCCCCAGCTGGCGGGCTGCTGATTCGCCTCTCTATTTCCTCCTGACTTTTTAACAGGGACTGATCGATAGTAACAGCACACACACACGCACGCACGCACACACACACACACACACACACACACACAAACACACTGCACGGGAACGTGTGCATACCGTAATGGCCGTAGACACATCCGTAAATGGTCCGCAGCACAGCTCACCTGTTGTGTGGTTACAGTAAAGTCTGAAGTTATTGCAGACCCAGATGCTCCCGGTGCACCCATCATAAAGACACTCCGCCCTCACTGATCTGGGCAGGGCCAGGGGGGACAGGCTGGCCGTAGATTGTGGAGGAGGGGTGGAGGAGGGGAGGGGGGAGTGGTAGTAATAGAAGGGCGAACGGAAATAAATGATGGGGTAAGGTACCGGGAGGAGGTCACAAAGAGGTGGAGGAGAGGGATGAGATGAAAGGAGGCGGAGGAGGAGGAGGAGGAGGAGGAGGAGGAGGAGGAGGAGGAGGGAGGTCAAAGACAGCTGGTGTTTCTTGGGAATATTAAGGGGAGGGGGGAGTGGAGGCTGAGCAGGGATCAATATAACAATAAGGACAGGACAACCTGGTCTGTGCCGGTCAATATGCTTAGAGACATGCGATCGAGAGAAAAACAAGTACATCAACGTTGGTGCTGGGACCCAGCGTGGATAGCAGGAATCCTTGAAGGATTCTGTCTCACTCGTAAACATACTCATACACACAAGCATGCACACACACACACACACACACACACACACACACACACACACACACAAGATACAGACACACTCCGATTTGATCTCCCCACCCATGCGTGGTGGAGCTACTAGGCCAGGTTTACCTATCCCTGAGGCCTATGCATAACTTATAAGTACAGTCTGTTCCAGTAATACAATCAGTTGAGTTCTGAGAAAAAGGCCCCTGTTGCTTTCAGCTTTCTTTCTCTCTTTTCTTCTTGTGCCCCACAGCTCGCTGTCGGCGAATTCAAAACAAACAGTTAGAAAGCAGTCTTTAAGCATTGAACGCACGTAAAAAAAAAAGAAGGAATAATGTGCTGGTTCATGTTTGTGGATCTGTGGATCTATTTTTCCCCTCTTCACTTTGTATTCTGTCTTCTTACCCAGCCGGCAGAAGTCACTACATCTTAATGCAGATATGTTATCTGAAGAACCATTAGAAAAACAAATGATGTGTCCTGTAGTCAACATTCAACATATCCTGTTTGAGCAGCCAGTATCAGCCAGGCTTGTAGCTGTCAGAGGACGACACATCATCACTATGATGGGTTTTATTCAGTCTGCTCTGAAGGGCCATGCGGGCTGCGTAGAACAAAAGAATATGCCTCTTTTTTTTTGCAGAGCTATTTTAGCGCTCTGATGGATCATCAATCACTGTTGGCAGAACAATCTCATTCAGGGTAACCTTGCAGAGCACGTGGGCATCGGCAGAGCATCATAAAGTATGCCCTGCGTTGGCCTGTGTTTTGTTTCATTAACATACTCCACGAAAGGGCAGCATGATTCTCAATGTCATCTTCTATTTCCACCGGCTAAAGAACAATATGCCGAGCGATCACAGTGAGGTGTCCCAACAACACTGGTGTGCAAAGCGTCCTGCATCGCTGGGTGCCAGCTTCTGTCATAAGGGTGCCTTGCGTCCAACCTGTTGATATATTAAACAAGAGCAGCTTCTGTGTCTACAAATGAAAACCTGCTACACTTTTCACATTGCTGAAAAGCCTTTGTGATAGACTCACATCGATAGATAACAAACAGATTGATGGCCCACATCCATTGCAGCCCAGCCATATGCATTAGGCCAAACTGAGTTGAATCAGACTGAGTTAACCCAGTCTGGTGTCAAGGAGCTATTCATTCCTTGAGGACATTACCCCCTTTTCCCAGGATGTTTCATGACCAAGAGCAATACAAATCAGTTGTTTGTTACAAGAAGAAACCGTGAAAATGGGAGACGGTTGATATTCAAAATGAAAATATGTATCATTACGGCCCCCAAGTCAATTCCGGTTGCTCCTACGGTCTCTCAGCAAAGGCATAATAGATTGCTCTGGCTTTTAAGAGGGTGCTAAGCCACAAATTATCAGAATGCAAACAGCATTTAGATTGACAGATAGATTAGCCTTGTGCACTCATCTGTAAAGGAAGCCATCATTTACCGAGGGCTCGGCTGCTTGCAGAGTGTGTGGAACGGGGCAATTGAATTACCTCCGCCCTCTTTGAGCCCCAGAGGGAGTGGGGTGGGACTGGATTCCATTACACAAACCATCTAGCCCAAACCACTGACTATCTTAACCTCATATCCCTGACAACACTCCATACATCAGCCACAGGCTAATGCCTCTAATAGGCCCGACCCCACTCACCACTGCCGTACAGGCCCGTCTCTCTCACTCTGTTGTACTGCTGACCTTTCCCTCGGCTTTCACTTCGTGCAAAGAAATGAGAGTGCCACTACACTTCGCCATGCACCTCCTCCCCCACCTGTACATCTCCTGCATACTGTTGTTCCTCGGTTAAGTTCATCTCTTTGGCTCTCTACACATGAACCTGAATGTGATGTCACATCCTGTCTGGGACAATAACACTCTGTTTACTCTGTCTCTCTCTCTCTCTCTCTCTCTCTCTCTCTCTCTCTCTCTCTCTCTCTCTCTCTCTCTCTCTCTCTGTCTCTCAAATAAATAAATATTTGTAAATAAGTTTAAGCGTTTGCAGGTAACCTGCAGGCGAGTCAGTTAAAATAGGCTAAATCAAATTTAACATTATTGGCATTGACCGTCACGTAAACTATGTGGAAATGAGAGTCAACCAAACCTGAACGGCAGAGTTAAAGATGGGCGGAGTTTGGGAACCATGGTAGCGGTACTGGTGTAGTGTTAGCAGTGAATCCCTTTACCAATATGACAGCCAAAGGTTAGTGACAACTAACAACCAAAACGTGAAAAGAGGCTAAAATAATCAGCATGAATAAAAGAGGGTTTATAAATGTTTTATACAACAGCGGTTGGTAGCTAGTGCAGGCATCGTTTTGGCTCCAAAATTCAGCGTTTCGGTTCTACAAGCGAGTTCACTAAAGGCAATATTGGGTTCCGGAAGACCTGCCCACGCAGCACAACACACACATACACACACACACACACATTTCTCCCAGGTTTGCATCTCTATATTTGTACATGGTTAATTAAATAGGAAGTGTGAGGTAGAAATCAGGCTTGAAATATAAAGGTCTCTATCTGCAGGCCACAGTCCGATAGTCATCACCCTGGATGCCAACACTGTGTGTGTGTGTGTGTGTGTGTGTGTGTGTGTGTGTGTGTGTGTGTGTGTGGGCTGGATCTTGCTCTTAGGCTATATGATAGATCTAACGACAGTATTCCACATGCCTGCAGAGAAGGAAGCATAATGAATCCTTTGCTTTGCTGCAGTTAAAGTCATTTGGGAGCATCTCCATTTGCAGGAGCAGTCACACAAACGGGAATGTATGAATGCACCCACTAATACGGTTGGAGGGTTTGTGTGTGAAACCGCAAATGCCGGATCACTCCCGGTCCACCCCCGCACCCCAGCACCCCCAACAATCGTCAGCATCTCCAGTTTTTGCTCACAGTCACGTCAGTTCTCTTCCCCCCCCCCCCCCCCTTTCTCTCCCTCTGTGTCTCTCCCTCCCTGGGTCTCCAGGAACATCAAAGGACTGGGTCTGCACACTGAGGTTCAGCTGATAGCCCGAGCTGCTGACCTTGGCTGTGTGCTAACAACCCAGGAGAGGGTGAGAGACAGAGGATGAGAGTGAGAGAGAGAGAGAGAGAGAGAGAGAGAGAGAGAGAGTGAGTGAGTGAGTGAGTGAGTGAGTGAGTGAGTGAGTGAGTGAGTGAGTGAGTGAGTGAGTGAGAGAGAGAGAGAGAGAGAGAGAGAGAGAGAGAGAGAGAGAGAGAGAGAGAGAGAGAGAGAGAGAGAGAGAGAGAGGGGGGGGGGAGAGACAGAGAGTGAGAGAGAGAGAGGGAGAGAGAGAGAGAGAGAGAGAGAGAGAGTGAGAGAGGGGGGGAGAGAGAGAGGGAGACATATGCACAGGAATACTAACCATGCCTGGAGAAGATCAGATTAGCTCAGCAACACACATGCAGAGTGTAGCTGAGATATACAAGGTACAAGACACAACACAATCACAGAAGCACAACGTGAGTCACCTCTATTCACGCACAGACACAATGACAACAAACACACATACACTCACACACCAACTCTACCCTGTTCAGTGTCCACAACCTCAGTGTGAGAAACAATAGCCAGGGCAGTGATGGAAGGGTTGTATGGGTGCAGTGTAGTATGGGTGCAGGGTTGTATGGGTGCAGGGTTGTATGGGTGCAGGGTTGTATGGGTGCAGGG
>JACYXH010000160.1:115000-190000 GCA_026745465.1 Lota lota
GGGCTATTTTAGGGGGGCATTTTAATTCCATGGTGATTGATTGTGATAATTCATTTGCCGTAGGTAGATGATTGTGGTAATTAATTTGCCGCAGCTCTGATGATTAAGGGGTTACTGGCGCCCCGTTGTGACCGGAGCTCTTTGGCCGATTAGCTCCTCTTGCTGCCACATTCACTTACTGTTGGAACGCACCGCGGGGTCCCAGCTGTAGCCCAGAGCGGGTGACCTTAACACGACTGGAATGCAGCCAGACTGCGTTTGAAAAAAAATACAACTCTCAACACAAGAATTTATATATTCACACATTTTGTGTTCCAGCGAAAATCCTACTTAGTATTGCGGAATTCAATAGTACTACAATTTATTGTACGATCAAACGAATGTATATTTAGCATATCACGCATCATTATTCCATGCACGAAACCTTTTTTTGAATGAATATGCATGAATTAAAAAGTTGGTCAAAGTAGTCTTCAGATCCTCATCATCATCATAAAATAAAATGAAATAAATCCTTTCAAAAATGTTAACTAACCATAGGCTATCAGAGCGAAAGCGAGACATTCAGGCAGTAAAAAGAACGGCTCTTTCTCCCCTTCGTTTTCCCGGCGTTCCCGGCGGTATCGGCAGGATCGCTGGAGTGGAGAGCTGCACCATCCACGCAAATGAGAACGGATGGCTTTCCTAAGAGGGATATTATTAAAACACACGGCACCGGTGTTTCAGACGTATCAGCGAGACCGATATGAAGTCGTTTGGCTGACGGGCGGAAACAATGAACTCTGGCTAACGGTATTCATCGCAATCATAAATCTATTTCTCATCTGGTCTATCAAATAATGAGGTTGGGGAAACCAAGCAAGTACTTCCATTAAGCCTTGAAATGACACACAATGGCGTACAATGGTACACAGACACACAAAAGCACACACATACATACACACACCTACACACACACACACACACACACACACACACACACACACACACACACACACACACACACACAGATGCACACACTTATATTCACAGATGGATTCACACACAATGAGAAAAAGAGTTAATCAAATGGGCGGCAGCATAGAGATCAGTATGGGGAAAACTCCTTTTTTTGTACATCTTTATGTGGCCAACCTATTTATGCGTGGCCCAGGATGGACCTGGGTTTATTGGTTTCTTCATCCCGAGGTGGAGAGCCAGGTGGGGGGGGGGGGGGGGGGGGCATCAAGGCTTAGGGCAGAGTAGAGGAGAACAATGCATTGTGGGAAGGGAGACGATGAGGGGGGGGGGGGGGGGAGACTTTGTCTGAATTTGCATGAGACAACGGGATGGGGCTCGTGCAGAGGAAACTGTAATGAAATGATAGCAGAGGCATCGCTATTATCAGGCTTTTCACACTGCAGGGAAAACATCTCCTACATGAAATGAATCATTAGCGAGCGAGAGAAACGGCACAGATTACCAGGCTAACAACTATCACAATGATTCATCAGCTAAGGGGTGTGTGCACTAGCTACCTGCTAGGACTTTATTTTGCCTGTCGGTTAGAGCTAATTTGTTCCAGGCTAGATCACATCTGGGTTTTTTCATGTTGAAGTGCCCGAAACTAATAACATTAATAGCAAATAAAAATAAACATTTTAAGGAGTTAGTGTGCCAGTGTGTGTGTTTGTCTGTGCGTGTATATCTGTGTGTGTGTGTGTGTGTGTGTGTGTGTGTGTGTGTGTGTGTGTGTGTGTGTGTGTGTGTGTGTGTGAGAATCCTTGATAGGTATAAAGGATCTTAAGAGAAACAAACTGAAGGTAGAAGGTATTGAGAAACTGGAAGAAAACCTCTGTGTTGGATTCTCTCCAGTAGCTGAAAGACTGCAAGATATTTAGGTCATCTGTATAATTCATAAAACAGAACATGTGATCTCTTCTTTGTCTGCGTGTTTTAGATAATGTTTTACCCAGAAAAGATTTATTGCAGCAGAACACTGAAAGAGCACACCCATGTAAACCAAATGTTTAAATCAGCGATTGCTCACGTATGCCTCTGTGATATGTGCATAACATTTCAGCATGGAACTGTAGCAAAACTATTTACATCCAGGATTCATTGTTTTGTTTTATATATGAAAAAAAACACTTGGATGTATATTTGTGAATAGTTTTACCAATGTGATTGCCACAAAACGTCACACACAAACACTCCCCCTTAAACACACACACACACACACACACAAACACAAACACACACACACACACACACACGTTGATGAGTTTGTTATAACTAATAGAGGTGAAATCACTAGCAATCTGAAAAGCCCAGTTGACTTCTTTACCCCCTACTCACACACACACACACACACACACACACACACACACGCACACACACGCACACACGCACACAGACACACACACACACACACACACACTCCATGCCTCAACTCTTCTTGCTTAATGGAACCCTCATATGGGTTATTGATCAGGGCCAGACAACGGCGAGATTAATTTATTCTTCCAATCAAACTTGAATTAATTGCAGGACACTGTTGAGACCCACATTAAACGCAGTGCACATTACTCACAGCAGGAACACAGCAGAAACCAATAATGACATCATGGGCTGAGGCCACCCTTTCCCATCCTCCCGGTACAGGCAGTGGACTAGGGAACAGGAAATGACATCACAGGGAGGTTTTAAGTAACAGAAGGTTACCACTTAATAACACAATATCATTTTAAATAAATGAAGGTTGTTGGGCTGCTTGGAGACAGCAACAGATACAGAGAGATGAAGGAGATGGAACAGGCAAAATACTGAGACACACATACACACACAACCCCAGACACACACACACACATACGCACACTGCGAGACAGACAGGGGGAGGTAAAGGGGGAGTTAGGAGGTATAAACAGGTTAGGAGGGCCAGAGAGCGAACGGTTTGCCAGAATGCACTCAGTGGAGCGTAAATAGCTCTCGTTGCTCAGAATGATTATGCTAAAAGTGGATATTGAACCTCCACCCTCGTACCATTAGTTCAACGGAAGTAAATACTTAGGGCCAGAGAGACAGATATACACTCACTATCGCTCTCCCATGTTCTCTCACACACACACACACACACACACTGGCCGTTTGAGTTCTGAATGTGTGCATGGAGGGAGAGAAGAAGAGAGGAGGAGGGAGAGAGAGGAAGAGAGGAGGGAGAGAAGAAGAGGGGAGGAGAAATAGAAGAGGAAGAGAGGAGGAGGGAGAGAGGAAGAGAGGAGGAGGGAGAGAGAGGAAAAATGAGGAGGGAGAGAAGAAGAGGGGAGGAGAAAGAGTAGAGGAAGAGAGGAGGAGGGAGAGAGAGGAAAAATGAGGAGGGAGAGAAGAAGAGGGGAGGAGAAAGAGTAGAGGAAGAGAGGAGGAGGGAGAGAGAGGAAAAATGAGGAGGGAGAGAAGAAGAAGGGAGAGAAGAAGAGAGGAGGAGGGAGAGAGGAAGAGAGGAGGAGGGAGAGAAGAAGGAGGGAGAGAAGTAGAGAGGAGGAGGGAGAGTTGGGTAGAGAGGAGGAGGGAGAGACCCTGACGATTAGCGTCCATAATGAGATCAGGTTATCAGACGACTCACTGGTCACGATGATGAGAAGAACACTAATTCAGTTTGTTCTCCTCCCTCTCTTCCGCCCAGGCTCCGTCGCTCCTCACACAAGAGGAGGGGGAAGCGAATGTGTGTGTGTGTGTGTGGGTGTGTGTGTGTGGGTGTGTGTGTGTGTGTGTGTGTATGTGTGTGTGTGTGTGTGTGGGGTGTGTGTGTGTGTGGGTGTGTGTGTGTGTGTGTGTGTGTGTGTGTGTGTGTGTGTGTGTGCGTGTGTGGGTGTGTGTGTGTGGGTGTGGGTGTGTGTGGGTGTGTGGGTGGGGGGGGGACAGTGGTTGGGCTTAGTTCGTATAAAGAATAACTGCTATCGGACACACACACACATAGTGATCTCTATGGTGCCATCTCATACGCTTTAGGTGTAGTGAGACAAAAGGTCAGTGTGTTTAATACCAACGTTTGTAATAGTAATAGATAGATAGATAGATAAATAGATATACTTATAATATAATATATATTATATCAAGGTGGGTATATAGGAAGGGTAGTTTTAATGTATTTTGCTTCATATTTGTTTCGACCAATCACGTTGCTGGAGGTTGGGCTTTGTAAGCAAGTAATTGGTTTTAACAGCAAAAACAAACTCGGCCATAAGTATAAACTGTAAAGAAAGTGTCTGTGAAGGTTTCTAATCAACACCCTGTATTTGGCCACTGTAGAAATACACATATTGGAAGCTTCATCCACTTAGTCTGTGGCTTCATCGCAAATGAGTTTTCTTCTTTCGAATATCTGTGTAACCAAACAGGACACAAGGGAGTTTCTGGTTTCCGACCCAGGCTCTGTGCCGTCTCCCCTCAGAAGTTCTGCGATGACATAGTAGAACTGCTGGGTCCGAGATTATGTTTCCTTTCCTATATGCAACGTGGGGCTCTCCTCTCCGTGTCAATCTCTCTCTATGTCCTCTCTCTATACTGTATGTCTATGTCTCTCTCACTCTCTCTGTCTATGTCGCTATCTCACACTCTCTTTCTCTCTGTCTTTGTCTCTCTCTCACTCTCTCACTCTCTCTGTCTATGAGACTCTCTATCTCTCTCTCTCTAGGTGCGTTTCTATCCACCAGGTCTGATGCACATTTTCATATTTTCGCATACAAACCTGAGAGGAAACAAAGAAAAAAATAATAATAACATTGGTGTATCGATTTAAGGATCAATGTGACCTAGTGCAATGGAAACAGATTCAGCGTATAAATGCGAATAAATTATGATTTACAGAAATCCTGTGACTTAAATGTCACTCGAGCCTCCACTCATAGCACACTGGGCTGTTACCAGAACTCTTCCAAGAGCACATAGCTGTAATATTAGTGGTTCAAAACTCTCCATTTCTATTGTCCATTGTGCTTTCCATCACCAAGATTCCGTTTCCTTCATTTGAGGTTTGACTGGTGCTCTTTTAGTTAGGTAATCCTGGATGGATTCACACATAAATTAGCATTTATTCTTTAGCAGATTTTCGAAAAATTCAGTTACAATTTGCGATACATTTGGGTGTAAATGCTCCTTTTGTCTCTCTCTCTCTCTCTCTCTCTCTCTCTCTCTCTCTCAGTCTGCACTGCATCACAGGTGGAGGTAAATGAGTGTAAACAGCCCTGACTGGTTCAGAGATGGATTGGCGGCAGAGTGGGTGGAGGGAGCAGGAGGAGGAGGAGGAGGAGGAAGAGGAGGGCAGGAGATGGATGGAGACACAGATGGAGGAGAGGAAGACAGTAAGAGGTAGGTTCACTCCCTCCTCTCTATAAAGACTCCTTGTGATGAATGGCTGCAATACTGCATCGTCTGTGAGCTGAAACTACTGAATGGAAAGCACATTGGAAAATGGACTCTCACACATGCATGCACACACGCATACACACAAGGCGTTAAGAGCACGTAGCGCACATCAATCCAGCAACACACACACTGACAAAAATACATACACAGACAGACTGAATAATGACAGAAGTGGCAACATGGTAGACAATTTGTATTCTAAGTATTCTTTCTTGTCAGATCCACGTGAACAGAGAACATCCACGCTGTCTCCTCCATTTTGTTGAGGACCTTTTGTCGCCCTGCAACCAATGAACCATCGTCCTCCATCTGATCCCCACGCCTCGTCAATGGAGTCTAATCATTAAGACTGATTAGCAGAAATCCCAGTATGAAAGGACCCCCCACAACTCATCTATCACACACGCACACACACACACACACACACACACACACACACACACACACACACACACACACAGACACACACAAACACACACAGGTACACAAACACACCCTCAATCCATCACCTCCTCTAGCTGGTCTATCTGAGGTCTTAGTGATTAGTTGTGCTGCCTGGCAGAATTATGATGTTAATAAGTCACCATTAGCCCATAGATCCACACACACACACACACACACACACACACACACACACAGATTGTTCAACTCATTTATTTTTTTGTCACTGTCTGACCATTTTGCAACACATACACACACACACACAAACACACACACACACACACACACACACACACACAAACACACACACACACACAAACACACACACACAGATTGTTCAACTCATTTATTTTTTTGTCACTGTCTGACCATTTTGCAACACACACACACACACACACACACACACACACAGATTGTTCAACTCATTTATTTTTTGTCACTGTCTGGTCATTTTGCAACACACACACACACACACACACAAACAAAAACATACAAGGCTTTCCCACTGTACCATCACATGCATAGCAAACGCAAAATACAAAACTGTGTGATCCTATGAGCACAGCATTGACCTCTGACCTGTGTCGTTTTCCTGCTCGTGACATCCAGGGAAGGAGAGGAAGGCTACATAATGACCGCTGGGCTGGAGGCACATTGCTCAATAGCAGCCCAACATCCCCGCATCCAAATCAAGCCAACCCCTGAGATAACACCTAGAGACAGTGGTTGGGAGGTGGGACCAGGGAGGGAATAAACAAAGGGGGAAAGAACAGAATGGTATCTCCTGAAGAGGAATCATACTGATGGTCGTGTTGCATTTGAATTAAATTGTTTTGTAGCGTCAGTGTATGCTTGTGTAAACTATGTCAATATTAACCGATGGCTTTACAGTACATCTCTTGGCCAGGGTAGCCTATGGATTAGCACATTGTTAATGTAAGGATGGAGTGAGGATAGAAAGGTAAAGCGTTAAGATCTTTATAAATCTACTCATATGCAAATGCATCTATTGGATCTGCTTATGGCAGCTGACAGACTTTGTAAGTAATTACCAAAGTGTCTGTAGAGTCTGGGAAGCACAAGAATCCACGCATCCATGATCCCCGCGAATCAACCAAAATATCACCAATAGGCTTTTCAAGCCAGGACTTAAAACTGCTGTTGTCTTAGTAGCTTGAGCTTGAGCATTCAAACCCTCTGCAGTTCCATGACCACACTGACCCTTCGAGATCTCCTTTCACCGCGTCTCCTCTTGCTTCTGTGTGTTCACAGCCAGATCCGCCAGGCCAGCGGACGTCTGACAGGCACCGGTCCACTCTCTGAGAGAAACCGCTTTCTGCTTTCAGGTCAAGTTTTATGGAGAGAGGAGAGGCTTTTTAAGCAACGCTGCGATACGGTGTAAAGTGCAGTTCTGAAAGCGTTTCTATCGCCGATGTTTCCTATTTGGCAGCATTAAAAAAAAAACGAAACTAGATTAGGCCAGAGCACACCGTGTTCCATTTGACAGTTAAAATGAAAATAAGTCGCTTCCTCATTGAACCTTCACGTTCTGAAACTGTGTGTGTGTGTGTGTGTGTGTGTGTGTGTGTGTGTGTGTGTGTGTGTGTGAATACATATGTGTGTGTGTGTCTGGGTGAGTATATGTGGTTGTGTGTGTCTGTGTCTGAGTGTGTGTGCATGTGTGTGTGTCTCTCCACTTGGCACAGCACACAGCAGCTTCGATATGCCTCTAGTTAAGCAAGGTTCTACATTTTGTACCAGAGGTGTACAAAGAAAGTTCGGCCTCAAAGTGGGAATGAAAGAAAGGTATTTTAGATACTTAGAGGAGCGCTGAGCTGAAGAGCGAGCAAGAAGATGAACGCCTGCTACACTGTGGCGATGCCAGAGAGAGAGTTTTCACCTCCATCTCAAACATACGCAATGAGGTGATGTCAGCTGGTGTACCTCAATTTAGGCCAAAGAAGGGAGTATGGGGAATGGGGGTGCTACCGTTGTTATTATACATCCATGGGTGCTACCCGAGGCTGTGTGTCGACATGTGTGTTGGCGTGTGCACGAGAAAACACACACACACACTCATATGGAGGCATATCCAGGGGCAAAGGCGGATTCAGAGCATTTTCATCTCCTCTGTAACTTCATTAGAGAAATACAAAATGGTAGCCATTAGGGCAAACACATTCACCAGCCTCTCATTGAGAGATGCTTTTAGAACAATCTAATTCTCTGCAAAGTTTATGGCACTCTATCCACCCACGTGTTTACGCACACACACACACACACACACATCCACACAAACACATGCATGCACACACAGGCACGCACACACAGGCACGCACACGCACACACACACACACACACACACACTATCAAATCAAATATGTCTGTATGGGCACAGTGAGGCTGCGCTGGGAGGAGATGAAAGTCCCCTGCGCTTCTGCACTTCCACTGTGATTGAGTGGCACCTCAAACATGGCCGTTTGTTCCCCCTGCCCTCTAATTAAACAGTGGGGGGGGGGGGGGGGGGGGGGGGAGAGTGATAGAGTGAGATAGAGAGAGAGACGCGGACGGATGGACGGATGGACGGATGGACGGATGGACGGATGGACGGACAGACGGACAGATGGACAGACATACAGAGAGAAAGAGAATGAGTCCAGATTAACTATTTCACATCCGGTTTCACAAGTCCGATATCAACACATGAGATGGAGACCACCCGCCACACACACACACACACACACACACACACACACACACACACACACACACACACACACACACACACACACACACACACACACACACACACACACACACAGCTCTATCCCATCTTTCCCCACTCCCTTCCTCTGGGTGTAAATGACTGGAGATTGGAGGAGGATGAGAAGGAGGAATAGGAAGTCATTCTCCATGTGTGTTTATTATTAGTATTGATCGGTGAGCCACTCAGCTGTTTCATGCTGATTTCCTCCTCGTTTACTCACCCCATCTCCTTTTGTCACTTTATTTCATTTATGACCCCCATCACACACACACACGCGCACACACACACACACACAAGCACACACAAACACACACACACACACACTTCTATCATCCATGCCTCTGAGCAGCCGCTTAAGAGGGAATATTTTACATAGTGATCTGTCTGCTGTATCTGAATGATTTACTGAACATGATGGCCCTAATGGCTATGCAAACACACACACACATACAAATCATATTACAGTTACTGAGTTACACTCATTTGTGATCTGACGGGAGAAATGAAGACTGTGTTTTATTTACTAATATTTACTATCATTCATACATTCACAAACACACACACACACACACACACACACAGATACACACAAAACCTATTCTTATCTATTATGGATTAAAATACTACAGTTGTTTGTGGTGTTGACTGTGGTGCTTTCGTTTTCCCTCAGCAGCTCCTCGTGATGGAGCTAAATGCTGCTTAGCTGCTGCGTGCGGTAAATAGAAAGATACTGCTGAAGATAGGCTGAGAAAAGAGTCAGTGGATTGGCTAATTGCTTGTTTTCATTTCAGAGACACGTGAATAATAGGATGACTAGTGTGATGTAAATACAACAACAACATGGTGTGTCAACACATGAAGACACGTACAGAAGCGCAACCCAATGTGCATGTTCATGTTTGTACATGCTCCCGGCATGGGCTGCTCTGCATTACCCTCACAGTTCAATAATACAGGTAGACATAGTCATATATTATAGTATTATGTCACTAGTATTATGTATTACGTAGTATTATGTCACTTTATTCCCCACAATGCACCTTGTCAACATCGTTGTAAGGCAAAACTGGGTGTCCATGCATGAGAAGGTGTGTGTGTGTGTGTGTGTGTGTGTGTGTGTGTGTGTGTGTGTGTGTGTGTGTGTGTGTGTGTGTGTGTGTACACATGAGTATGTTAACTGTATTCCATAGACTGGCCCTGCATAATAGTGACCCACTCTCTACTAGTTGTATTTTCTGCCAGTGGTGGGAATTTATTTAGTGGACTTACTCCTGACTTAAAGGCACAGCAAGCGATGTCGTCATTTTGGCTAACTTCCTGTCCGTTTTTGCAAACTTCTGGCTTCTTCCTCCCCACTGCACCACATGACCATGGGTCTTGCATGACTCCTGTCTCTTTTTCCTGGCAGATTTCCTTTCTTCTTTAAATTCTTCAGCTGCTTTTTTTCTCGCTCGGTGTGTTTGGTTGTGTAAGTAGTTCCTGGGAACGCTGTAATCGGTGACTTTGCCTCTTCTGCCATTGTCAATCAACACTGAAATCCTGCTAACTGTCCGTGAACGAGCAGTGAAGACCACTTCTTTGTGGAGTTCTCTCTCCTAATTGGATCCAGTGGGAACGGAAAAGTGTTTTCTGTTGACTGCAGAGCGGAGGGACCAGGAGACCTACTGACCAAACACATCAGTGATGGCTGTCAGAATATAGAGCTATTAAACACTGATTTAAACAAACAAATATCGCTAACAGCGCCTTAAACACAATTCACCATCCCACTATCACCATATGTCTCAACCAGAGCAATGTTAAGTCGCTACACTTAAGGCAAACCTTTAGTCCTAACCATGACCCTACATCCCAATAGAGACGGCTCATTAACCACCAAACAGGCGGCTCAACAGAACTATTGGCATGTGTGTGTGTGTGTGTGTCGCCGTCTGTGAGTGTATGTGTCCCAGTTGCTCTGAGCTAATAGACCCGATTAAGAAGACAGGGTGTGGGTTGGGATCGGCTGGGTAGGGTGTGCAGAAGGTCAGGCAGCCACAGCACAAGGAGAACAACAAGTAGAGTATGGATTCAATTAGCCGCAACAATCTTAGGTTTGCATGAATGTTATACAAAGTTATGTGATGCTAATGTACCACACTTAAGAGTTTATGGTTCAGGAAATGCATCATCTATGCCTCTCTAGCGTTGATTGAATTAATGTTTTATCAGCATATGTCAACATTTGCCTATCTGCACATATTATGTAAATATGTATAAAGACATAATTGATGTGTCCATATATACTGTGGTATACAGAGAACTATCACACAACTTGAGAGTTGGAACCAGCTAATGTACTTGCACAAATCCCACACAATATCCCCCGCCACATACACAAACGCACACACAAGGCACAAAGTCCAATGTGATTATCAATATGCAGAGACACACAGCCACGAATCAACAAGAACCATCATGGTGGCTATATTTAGAGCATGTAAAACCAAGCTCGTGCATGCGATTATTTCTGCCACAGTTTCCTTCCAGTCTCACCGAAGGAGTGATCACACCAACCTGGGGAACAGCTCCGCCTTCACAACGCACACACAGACACACATGTCTTCCACTCACCACTCTTACCTGGTCACCTTCTCCTGCCTCACGCACCCTTTCTTCCACTTAATGAATCAAGTGCCTCTCACTCACACACACATACAAGCCCTATCTCCCCCATCTTATCCTCCATCTCTGTCTGCCTCTCTCCCTCTCACTCTCTCCTTCTACCTGTGTCTCTCCCCCGCTCTCTCTCCCTGCCTCTCCTACGGTGGGTTGAATGATATTCAGCAGGGTGTTAATCCTCCCTGAATATTAATTACAGCCTCCATTAACTATTAATAAACTCTTCCCAGGTGGGCCAAGCCCCCGTGTGAACCCAGAGCCTTATCAAATATTAGGTCTTTAATTGGCCCTTTTCCTCCAATGAATGGCTTTTTAATTAGAGTGCAGTTATCATCGTCCACCAACCACAGCGCTGGTTGCCTCGATCAGCGCACACACACACTCACACACACACACACACGTACACAGACACACACACACACAGGCAGACAGACACACCCACTCACACCCACTCACACATAGATCCCATGCCAGTTTTGCTGAATTAGGGCATCTTAACGACCTGAGATGGCTACTCATTGGCCAGCGCATCAATCCCCATGACACCACGAGGAGCAGCATCTGCTTTACAGCATGGTGGTGCATTCCCTTCAAACGGAGCACAGAAGACACTGCTGCCAGGAATAGAGGGGGACAAATGATAAGCTGCCATATCCTCACCATTATCAATCATTGAACATGTACACCCACACACACACACACACACACACACACACATTAAGCTTAGCTCAACTAAGCTAAGCTAAGGACAAGGCAGAAGTGAGTGAGTGATGTCACCACCACTTAAAATCCCAGAGATCAACAACAAATCATGAACTGTTACACCGTGCTTTAATTAGCTCATGTGCACAATGGTGTTGAAATAAAATGAGATGGCAGCCACATCCTTCAGGCATTTCAGCTATGGCATTTTAGAGTGGGCTCTACAATCAGGGTCAGGATGTTTAGAAGGTGTTTTTAATGGTGAACTGTTCGGTCAAGTGCTGCACAGTTGGTTACTGATTGTCTGCATTGGTCTTACAGCTCTAAAAATGTATGCAAGGAAATCGACTTCACACCAAAACAACTCTACCAGAAGTATGATATACTTTCAAAGTATCATAGTTACTGTAGCTGTTTCTGAGTCTATATATTTTTTAAGAGGACAAATAATGTAATAAGGATTCCTTAACACTATGAGGCAAAGTTAAATGTTTTTGTTGCTCAATTTGTCTGTCAATAATGTTATGGCAATATGTTCCTTGTTTAAAACTCTACATAACTGCTACAGTGTATATGTTACAGCTTCCTAGAAGGAAGGTAAGCAAACACATTTTTATATTTCTTTTCAGATTTCAGCTACGATTCTTTTAGCAAAACCGGTAAGATTTGTTTTTATACTTTAGGGTTCTGGAGGGATTATATTATGTGTCCAAAATAGGAAATATAAGTATGATGTATACACATACAATGACGTGTGTGTGTGTGTGTGTGTGTGTGTGTGTGTGTGTGTGTGTGTGTGTGTGTGTGTGTGTGTGTGTGTGTGTGTGTGTGTGTGTGTGTGTGTTTATAAATAGCATATATATAGCATCATGTAGCACACCATTTATATGTTTGGGATGATGCGAGCGCAATAATTGGAATTATATATACATATATGCAAGTATGTAATATGTATACATATTCATAATTGGAATTAATAAACGAGGGCACGAGAGTTATTGTTTCGTGAGAACCATCAAATCAGACTTATGAATGAGAACATCTCCCTCTAGAGGTCAACTTCAGCCACAACGGACAAAATGGCCTCTGACCAGTTTACCCTCTTTCTTTCCTCTCAGTCACAGTACAAAAAATGGTTTGAAGACTTCATCCTATGCTAGTGGTTACCACATGCTGACATCAAATGACACCTAACCCTCGTGTTGATGACTGTCAGACTAGGGCCAAGTGATGATGATGATGATGATGATGATGATGATGATGATGATGATGATGATGATGATGATGATGATGATGATGATGATGATGATGGGCTGGGCTGTGGATATTCTCTGCATTAACCTATGGCTCCTCTCAAGTATTCTTCTCTCTTGGCAACCATGTTGTCCATCTTCCCCCTGACTTCCTGCCCTGTCTGCTGCCCCCTCTATGACCTCACACTGCATGCCATGACCACCATCACACCTTACACCTTGCATCCATCAACCCTCACCCACCCACACACCCTACTGCCTTGTTTGCATCCTTTCTTTTTGCATCAAAAAGAAAACAACCCATACAATACCCATACCCATTTTGTTTGGCAGTGCATAAAGTTTGCACAAAGAAATGTGCATGTTTAAATTAGCCGTCGGTCTGGGTAACATCCTCCGATAACATCATAAACATATGGCGATATATGTGAATAAACATACATAAGCTGTCCTCAAAAGTAGACATGTCCTACAGTTATAACCCCTGGTATTTCACAAATGCCAGAGGTTATTAACTGTAGGACAAAGCCCCAACCACACACGACACAGCACCCCAAATACACATTGGAAGAGACTCAGTAGCAGGTATGCTATGCCAGGCTGATAAGCTACAGCCAATAGCTGACCTCGCTGCCCTCTCTGTTACCAACAAGGTGCATTCACGCTACTGGTCTCCCCTCGCCGTTCTGTCTTTAATACGTCTCTCTCTCTCTATGCTCACTCTCTCATTCGGTCTTTCACTCTACTCTCTTACTTCATATACTTCTCTCTCTCTCTCTGTCCCATTGCCACTCCTCAGTTACGTTGTTTCATATGTAATGGATGCTAACCAAACATAAAGTCAGAGTCACTCAGGCATTTCAAAGGTGCCTGCCAACCAAGAGAGACTGGCGATACAAAACAAAACCAATATAAATTATATGAAATTATGTGTGTATATATATACACATTATATATGATAAATAATATAATACATTGTCACACACACGCACACAAACACACACACACTTGTATTTACCCCATTTTGTAATTTAGTAACAAATACCTGACTGCTTTATATGTAAATGTTACCAAACATAGTGGCATTGTAGACAATGCCACTGTCATATCATAGACAAACACTGGCAGAGACACACATGCAGACACACACACACACACACACACACACACACACACACACACACACACACACACACACACACACACACAGCTCAGGTGCAAGATCCCAAATTTCCAAGTGCAAAGGTTTGTGGTTAAAAAGCCAGATCAAAGCTTTAGATCATAACAACAACTTAGTCGTACACTTCAACACTCCAAGGGCTTGCTGGCTCCCATGGACGACCGTGACTAGTCTGATACACACATTACGTTTGCATGCACCCTAATGAACAGATCTTAATCAGATTAGGGCAATCATTCAAATGATAAATGCATGTAAACACCTTAGTTCAATTAAGTGACTTGATTCATTCCTGGAGCATAATACAAGTAAGACTCACGTTATATGCATCCTTCTGTTGAATAGTCCGGCTAGTACGTTACTGAACATCATACGTATTATGTAATCAGTATGCCTTACTCAGAATATGACCTATATCTGATGATTCAGTCTTTTTTTAAATAAGGTGTGCGTGGTGACATCCGTCTCACGGCTCTTATATTTATTTTAATGGCAAAGCAATAGCACACATTAAAGACAAAGAGAGGGTGAGAGAGATAGAGAGAGAGCCAGCAAAAAATGTAGACAGAGACAGTCAGAGACAGAGACAGAATACACAGTGCCTCAGAGCGTCTACTGTTTGCGAATAAAACAGACTCAAGAGGCTTTTCCTCTCACTCAAAGCAAATATCCATCCTACAAAAGGAATCGATTTGTAATTTCCCATAGATGACATCAGTGTAAACAGGCCATGTCTGCCATGTTGTGAGAGCGGTCTTTGATAAGGGTTATCTGGTAACAGACTTATAGGCCTTCCCTGAAAGAAACCACTTCACAATGTGTGCATCTTTTGTAATGTGCTGCCTACGCACCAGTACTCACATGCATGTACACACATGCAGAAGGGCGTGTGGACACACACACACACACACACACACACACACACACACACACACACACACACACACACACACACACACACACACACACACACACACACACACACACACACACACACACACACACACACACACACACACACAAATATCTGCTATTTGGTATGCATGCGATGGCTCCTTTTGAACTCAAACCAAATGATCAAATATTTATTCTGGTGTTTACAGCATTCCAGCGAGAACCCCATCTTTGTTCAGCCTGGATACATTCTTGTTGGGAGGATGAGGGGGCCCTCTAGGCACATAGTTTCATTTTACAGATGAGCTGTTTAAATGGCTAAATGTTTAATTGATTATCGTTTGGAAGGGTTGTCTCCAGGTTAAGCATCTTGCTCACAGCAGAACCAGGAACAGCATTCAATGTTGTTGAAAAATATTAATGCATTTTATTTATATTTTCAAGAGCAGTGAGATATCATCACATCACTGAATGTTCAGGCAAATTAGCTATTCTCTTATCTCATTTCTTGATAGGCATTGCATAACAACACAAACAATTATTATAGGCCTACTGCCTTAAGGCTTAATTTGGTAATGTAACTTGTAATAAGGTACACAGAATCAAATAGCAGAAAAAACGAACATGGCCTTTACATAACACGATTCCTCTTTCAATTATATTTACAGATGTCAAACGTATATTTGTCCTCTTTAATTGAATCTTATCCTTCATTATCTAAGTATTTATATTAAAAATGTAAAGTATACTTTATTAGCATTATTTATTGTTAAAGAGCAAATTTCTGACGAATTTATTACTGCAAACATTTTAGTTGCTTTATAAATGAATGTAGTCTTTTACCATTGCTTTTTATAAATAATGCCACAAGGTGTCACAGTTGCACAATGTGGAACTTCACTAATATATTTTCAATTTCTCCACTAAGTGGCAGTAAAGTAACGTAAGCGATTTACCGCCGCGAAGAAGAGCACTGCCCGCCTTGTTTGAAACTGAAACCATAAAAATATACATCACTTCTTCCCTGGTTGTTCATATTGGTAAGAGCAGCGATCAAATAATTCCTATACTAAAACTCAATTAAACTTTATTTGTATGAAGATAAGGCACACAGTTAGTCTCCACTAACCCTAACCCTGATTTATTTGATTCAGCTAAAATTATATTCATAATATTTAGGGCAATATGCATTGCTTTCAGTTAATATTGACTCACAATATAAGTTTGCACTGTTTGTTAAGTGTATAAGTTTGCACTGAATTCATTTACTTTTATTTTGCTTCAAATATGCGCGGCATTGTGGGAGAGAACGCGGAAGTAAACGACTCTAGTGACGCACGCTGCCATTAGACTGTTGACACACTTAATGTGTAACCTTTTCTCGATAGCGATGGCTGTACGTTTTTTTTAAAGATATATCGTAGTTTCTTACCTAAGTTAATATGTATAAGTGACCTGGATTTGTTTTCTATGAACTGTGTTAGTTCGTTCTTTGTTCTTGATATAAACAGTAACATTAATTGTCTTTAAAGGCTAATTAGCAATTGTCAGCCAGCTATGCTGTAGCCTGGTAATGCAATAACTGCTACTTGAGAGATATTCGGAGTATTTCTCATTCTTGTTTGTTACAGTTTTACTCGTACGTTTTTCACCTGTCCTCTGAGACAATACACCTGGCTCGTGAAAGTCGAGTTTGGCTGGCAGTGTAGCTACGTCCAGACGTTAGTGTAGGTAACGTCAACACGTTAGTGTACGTAACGTCAACACGTAGCAGGAACAGTACACGTTATTAGGCGGAACAAATCACTGGACAATGTGATTGGTTTGTTCTGTGCTAAACCAGTCCGTTACATCCTTGATCAATTAGTATTAAAATGGTTCACTTTACCAACTTTTCCACAAGTTGTCACTACCCCCAAATAAATCCCACTGTAGGCGAAGTTATTACATATGGACATGTACACATAAACCAATCATGTTTATAACGTTAGCTGTGGCATACGCCGTTAAACAGATGAACACCGTGGCATGTGTCTTGAATCGCTAGTAATAAGGTCGAACTCCTCCATGTTTTACACAACAACAAAACATTTTTCGTTCCTACATTTCAGACGCCAGTGCAACATTCAGGCATGGATAAAGAATCAGACCATCAGCTACTCAGGCGCTTGAGACCACAGTTGATTGAAATCTTGAGTGCCGATCCCGACTTCGTTCTGCAGTACGCATACTCTGACTTGCTCGTGACTGACAATGGGTATAAGAGGGTCAGTCCCCTAACGATTTCAACAGAGAAGGTGACAACTCTACTTGATCATATCTACGACAGAGGGCCTCAGACCTCACTCGGACTGCTGAAACTACTGAAGAGCGATCACTTTCAAGAGAACTTCCCAAGACTGTCTATCCTGGTGAACCAAGACGTGGACCTAAATCTATCTACAGGTAAAGATGTTTATATGTGTTGTTACATGTATGTTGTCATACATATGTACTGTTGTTGAGTGTTATCTATTTATGTCATAGAAGAAGCATCAAAGAGGACCACTGAAGCAGAACAGTCAAGATCTACAAAACAACCAGGCATGAGTGGTGGGTGATTGCAATTATGTTCCATGTCCTGTCAATATCCATACCTGTAGTTCCCACTAACTGTCTTGTTCCCCGTTTTCATGCACAGGGTCTAAATTAGTGACACAGAAACAGATGATGACGGTGGCTGGTGCGATGTCACGTAACTGGAAGGAGGTTGGAATACAAGGGCTGGAAATTAGCAGTGAGAAGTTGGATGAGATTGAAGCAGACAATAGAGCCCAAAAGATGCGAGCATTTCACATGTTGAAATTTTGGCGTTCTCGTGAAAATACAAATGCCACGGCAGCCAAGCTGTATTCCCTCCTCCGCAATGAGGAGTTCGCCCTTGACCCTGAGATGTTACAGTCTCTACAGGAGGGCAGCTGAGTCCAGCAAAATGCCAGTCAGTATGTTTACATGCACACCTTAGTACCATTATGTCTTAATCCTCAGATACATACATGCTAATTATCATATTCACAGGTTACAGGGCCTGTCACGGGCCCTCAAAATGCTTAGTTTCCTCATTTGATCCAACATAAAGATGCCTCCTCGTAAACGTAAAGTACATCTTCGAAATGTATGGCAAAAACAAAGCACAACTCTTATTAGTAATTGTATACAATGCCAATATTCTATACTACCGTCACTTGAAATCACTTAAATTTTAAAGCCTATATTTTATATTGCTGTGTTCTCTTATGCTTGTTGTTGATGCCTTTCAGACGCTTGTTCTCCATAAAAATGGCAACATTGATATTTTACAGGGAGCTATAATGATCTAAAAGGATTTAAAGAAATGCAGGTATTTTCTATTGTTTTCTACAAGCATAATCTTGACAAGAAATAAGAAAGCATACACTTGTGGATGGCCAAAACAATCACTGCAAGTTACTCTAACCTATTTTAAAAAAAGGTGCTCTAGGTAAGATTTTGGTGCTATGATTTCATTGTAATTATTTTTTAATTCCATAGCCATCCATCAACTGTAAGTGAGTGAAATGCTCTGAAATATCTGTTCCGGTTACCTGCCTCAGTATGAGACTATCGATTTTAGACCGCTTCCTGCTCCTTTCTGACCAATCAGGACATCTCTTCTTTGATTGGTTCGGGGAATCCATCATGCCTGTCAATCACAGGTGTGTATTTGCAACACTAGAGGGGGGGGTGTTTTTTGCATGGCGTCTCAAAATCTTGCTCTCTACTACACTTCTATTTATAATTCTAAAATTGTAAACACAGAATCTTTAAGTTAGCGCTCTCTTGTCTTTACACCTACAAGTGATGAGTGAGGCACCAACTCATTATATTATTTTTATTATTCTTTCAATAAAGAATGCTGAAACATTCATGGACATGAATAAGAGTGATTTATGAATGCTACAGGTGTGAATGGTGAAAACACGTCAGAAGTCCCCATTTTTTTTTCGGAGTCTTCCAGCATATATTGAATTGAAGCATAGCTCAGCTCTATTGCCCAGTTATTATACATTTACCATTACATTTTCGTAAATTGCCGAATCAACTTCAAATCAGCTCAAGCAGCTGTACATCACTGAACTCCCTCTGCCAGTTCCTGACTCAACCAATTCTACCAAGTCTAGAAATGAAAGACAAAAATAAACTCACATTTTCATCATAATTGAAAGTGAGTGTCTATTTAAAAAAAATCATGTAATAATAAAAGACTACAATTAAGATACACTATCGTCCCAAAGGAAATATATTTTGGACACACAGCATCTACTGTCTTGGACATTCCATTCCACACAAGACAAATTCAAAAAGTTAATCTTGGTAATGAAAATTACCATCTCATGCAATGGTTCCTCAATATTGTCCCCTAGATTGAATATCCTTCAAATGTTTGTCAGACTGAACCATCCCATTTACCGACCAATGGATAAACTGCACTGATGGGCTGCTGATGCAGAACCAGCCCCTCCCCCCCATACCCCTATTTATTCGGCCACACATTGAATGTATCTAAATTTACCTTCTAGACGTTAAAAACCCCTGCAATACCCCCCACGAAGGGAGTGAGCAGTGGCTGCCGTCTAGCATCGCTCTGTTAGACATCTTCGTATTGATTAAGAGTTTCAATGTCTGCCTCGTGAAATTGCATTAAGACGTGTGATGGTCCTCCCGATGTGTGTTATACATGTTAGTGCTGTACCATCGTCCGCCTGCCATTTCCTGAAGAAACCGGAGGACTGAGCTCAGAAGATGACAGGGAGACCAAGATGTCATTCAACCTGAAATGTACAGATGAAGAGATATGTATAGCGCTGTATTTAATAATCAAATGAAAACAATGTGAGACACTTGGGTATTCAATGTTTAAATCTTACCCGATGCCATGATAGAGTCAGAGGGGCCCTCTACTCGATCTGGTTTGAAATCAGTGACCTCACGGTGAGTTTCAACCGTCTCTCTCGATCCTTTGCATTTCTCAGCTGCTTTTCCAGTTCATCTATCCTTTTTTGAGCCTTGATGACTTTGGATTTTACTTGAATGTGGTCGAGGGCATAGTGATGATCCTGTTAAATAGTAAATGTTACAATACCTTTCCCTTCTTGTCGATGTGATGCTGCAACGCAAAATGTTGTATATTGCAATAGTTACCGGGATACACTTTACGGCGGTTGGTGGATTGGTGCATGTAGAAGCCACTACCGAGACAACACTCTCTTCAGCAGCTTTCATGGAGGTCCTGGTTAATCTGGCTTTATGAGGCACCTTAGACGATTAAACAAGAGAAGAATAAACAACATTTCCAAACAAACAAGAAATAGCTACCAAAAATGTAATGTTATTTCCCATTCCAGGTTTATTATGAAAATAGACTTTGGCTACTTGATCCAGCCTAAATGATGCATACTCATCTTTTAGAAAGATACAGCAGCTTTAAATATATACACATACACACTTTTTTCAGATGTTCTGAGGTGGATGTAAAGACCGAAGGACTAACACATTCCTTCAAACGAATAGTTTGTCCAGTTCGGTCGAAATCATCTGCAGTGAAATGGCTGCTGCAGAGTACTGTTGTGTTGTTTGGTTGGAAGTCCTTGCGCCTCATGGCAATGGCCCAGGCCTTTCTTCTGACTGGATCCTTGGGAAACCTGTGATAAATATATGCATGCATCCATTATGGCTGACTGGTCAGATTGTTCAATGTGTTTAATTGCCAGGTAAGTTTTCACAAAGGCCTTCTATGAATTGATTCTGATGTATTGGTGCAGTAAAGGAAAGGAGATAGTTTACAACTGTAACGTTACAAGGATGTCAAACACACCATTTCTTTTTAAGTACAAAAACCAAATTGACCACTTACTTGTGAAAGGTTATACCACGACCCTTACTTGTGTCATTCCTCCGGTTGGAGCACCCAAATGCTGCACATGTTTGTGGCATTTGTTTTTTATTTTGTTTACGAACTTTAAGTTCCAAGCAGGCACCCTAAATCTAAGCAGCAGACGATTACCGCCTCAAGATGGCGACCTAGCAAGCGTATCAGTTACAGATTTTACGCTTTTTCTCGTAATGGTCCCCAACCTCGATACAATAAGGGCATTGCTGAATGCCACGATGAATTTGATAATGTTTCTATTTATGTTATTCCTCACAACCTGTAGTTCCTCTTAAATGCAGGTCCGCCGATGCAATTAAGTTGACGTCTTCTTGATGCTCCACGGGACCGAGTGAAGTTATTACCTTACAAAAATGGCCGCCAAAATGAGTCACTCCGGCTACGTCACATTATCACGAACCCGACCAATCATGTTTTCCCTGCGGGAGCACTTCCGGTAGCGTTTCCTGTCAGTGTTTGTAAACTGAGAAAATTTGGAAGTGCGACAAGATAAATTGATCTCAGAAACTCTTCAGATCCAAAGGTAAGCGGGATTTACTTATGGTGCTGTGTACACGATACATTTTGCATCTCATGCTGTCCGAGTTTGGTTAAATTCTAACACGTACCCGCCATGAGAGTACTGTTATTCGTAGTCGGCGCTCAAACTGCACGCCCTGCCTCGCTGTTGTGTTGTCTGGCGGGGGCTTGGGGGGGTTGGGGGTTCGCAAGCATAGAGTTGTGGCACAGCTTCAGCTAGCTAGCTAGCAAGCTAGCTAGCCCTTTCAAGCTTGGTAAACATCCCCCCCCCCCCAAGTATTAACCTTCATCGTTTACTGTTGGTCACTTTGCTTGGCGTGGAAGTCGAATGCATATAAGTGTACCGATCATTTTCTGTTGTTAATTGATGGTTCGTTCGGGCGCTATGTTGATGCTGAATTAACAGCAGTTTGAATTGTTTTCTTAACGTGTAACGTTAGCTAACGGCGATATAAAATAGGTAACGTTATAGATCATTTGAACGCATTTGACTCTAATCGCCTGTTCAACACACCACATTCTTATAATGCATAAACAAACAAAAAAACGGAATAGAAAACCTTTTACCTTTTAACGTGAACGTTACCAATTACATTTTACAACTGCAACACTCAGAAGCCAGACACATTTGAAAATGGTATTTATTTGGCCCTACATTTTGAGCTGGACTGGTTGGTTTAAGCGTCGCCCCACTAACGGGGTCCGCCGAGCGTTCCACTCAACACCTAGACATGAGTGACCCGGTGAGAACACGGCCATGTGCGTAGAAGGTAAATAGCCTACTGCTCGCATCCTCATTTCTGCATGTTACCTATTGGGAAGACGAACACATCGAGGCTAATTACATGATTCATCAATAGACTTGTATTTGAAGCCAAGTTTGATGGTTAACTAAATAAATGGAAGTTGCTTGTATTTGCATTCAATTTACATTGCTTTTATGGAAAATGTACAAATGCGGAATGTTTCCTGGAAACCCCATCGGATTCTTGCCCCTGTGGACTTTGAGGTATTGTCCTACAATATGAAGTGTCTTGGGCTGAAGTTATTTATCGCACACAACAACACTTTCTCTAAGGGTTTTGCTGTTATTGTTTATACTGGGCTAGTGTGGTTACTTGTGTCGGGAGTTGAATGTGTTCAGAAGCACATCTTTTTGTGTTCCTAAAGAAATGTCCATCTGTATGTCTGCTCCTAACATCCGCTCTGGCTTCATTTTTATTTTATTTTCCTGTCCATTGTTTCTTGTGTGACACTTGGCATGCACCAAACCATTGGGGCCCTGTTAACGCCTGACAAAACAGTATCCTAAATATTGTCTTAGTTCTGCTCATATCCAAATTCGTCTATTGATTTAATCATAATTGATTGGTCTGGCATTCCAGGTCCTGATTTGACCAAACGTGTAAATTTATAGCCTTCCTTTTTGTCGTACCTCTACTTGCAGGCTTTTGCCCCTGATGATTTTGGTGGGTGCGGTGTCTTCCGTATCCCCTCACCCTGAGTGACGTCCTCTCTGTCCCCCCATCCCCTACTCCCCACACACATTCAAACTGCGAAGATGACGCACCATTCCAACACTTCCGTTCGAGATCATATGAAATGGGTCAGTGTAAGAAATCCTCATAAAAGCACATCGTTTTTGTTTTTGTGTGTATTTCTACTCCTGTGAAGTCTGCATATTCACATATTTCTCTAGTCTGTCTACTTCATGGGGATTCCTCTCTCTGTATTTCTAACCTTAGTCCTCACTTGTTTGTGCTGCTAGGCTGGGCTTCTGGGCTGTGAGGCAGTGCTTTCCAGCATGGCACTGATGCAGGCCAACGGCATTCCAGGTCAGAAGAAGATGATGTCACCCCTAGGCCAGGGCCAGAGGGACAACCCTGAGAGTCACCATTCCCACCACAGCCATGGGCATCAGCCTCACCACCACGGCCACCAGCTACATCACGGTCACATGGGCCTTCCCTCAAATGGAAGCTGCCCGCCACTGGTGAGAGAAACTGCAAAAAGAAACTGTCTGTTGGTCAGCGGCCAGGCTGGCTCATTGTTTAACATTCATATGCAATGGTGGCCTCTAGACATTTTAATATTTTGCATTACTGAACAACATACACATTCTGGATTAATCCAAAGGAAAATTAGGTGTGTGTGTGTGTATATATATGTATACGTGTATGTGTGTATATATGTGTGTGTGTATATATGTATATGTATATGTGTGTGTGTGTGTGTATATATGTATATGTATATATGTGTGTATATATATATGTATATGTATATATGTGTGTGTGTATATATATATTCGCTCATGCTCTCGTTCACAAAGAAGTAAAGATCATATTAATTAACAAATAGTTATCTCTTTGAATATCTAAACAAAAAAAAGCATACTCTCACATTTACTGTTCATTATCATAAATCAAATACATATTATTTATTGTTTTCTCAAAGTTGATCAGAAAGGATGGTGATTATCACGCATCAAGAATGATGGATGAAAAGGGCATCCAGGCAAACCAGAATATGCAGCCCAAGAAAAAGCATAAAAAATCAGGGATACCCAACAAAATGAAAGAGAAAGTGGAGGTAAGGATCCCTACACTGACTCACTTTAAACACGGAAGGAAGATGGGGCATCAATGGGTCTGCTGATGTTCAGGTCGCTTATTAACGAGCGTGTGATACTTTGGTAGCCCATAATGCCGCCCATGGTCATGGAAGACGACTCGCTGAAGGTGCAGAAGAACTTCATCTGTGATCACTGCTACGGGGCGTATCGGAGCAGCTACCACCTCAAGCGTCACATGCTCACACACACAGGTCAGCCCCCTTTGCTGCAGGCCACCTACAGCTTGCCATCCCTGTACTGATGAGCTCAAATCTCCTTTATGAGTCCAAGATGGGAAGTGTGGGTTTCACAAGTATACGGTAATGGGAATTAAAAAACATAGACATTTTTAATGATAGTAAAAAAAAAAGTATATAAAACACGTATAGCTATACACAATGAATGCTATCATTATAAACTCTGCGGGGGGGGGGGCTGGGCTGGGCACCAGAAGTCCCGATTGCTAATGTAGCGGTTTGAATGCACTAAAGAAAGCTTTTCCTTTTCTTTCTGTGCCCGGCACGGTTCCCAGGGGAGAAGCCGTATGCATGTGACTCGTGCGAGATGCGGTTCATCCAGCGCTACCATCTGGACAGACACAAGCGTGTACACAGCGGAGAGAAACCATACCAGTGTGACCGGTGCCATCAGGTAAGGGGGACAGCTCGTCACGCCGCACAGAGAACAAACCAGACATGCATGTGCATAGACAAAATGCGCTCCGTGCCCCCATCACATCCCCAGTAGCGCTGAAAACCACTGAAGGGGTCGAAACAGTGTGAACCGCAATGGACTGTATGCGTGATGACGGCGCCTCTCTCTCTTTCTGTCTCTGTCTCTCTCTGTCTCTGTGTCTCTCTCTGTCTCTGTGTCTCTCTCTGTCTCTGTCTCTCTCTATCTCTCTCTCTGTCTCTGTCTCTCTCTATCTCTCTCTCTGTCTCTCTCTCTCTCTGTCTCTCTCTGTCTCTGTCTCTCTCTGTCCAGAACTTCTCGCGGACGGACCGGCTTCTTAGGCACCGGCGCCTGTGCACGGCAGGCGGCGTCAGCAAGGAGGAGATCCAGGCGTGCTGCGACAGCCGAGCGTCCGGCTACCCCCAGGACCCCCCCAGCCACACGGCCACCTGGAGCCCCCTACAGCCCTCCAACAACCGCCTGACTGTCTGATCCCTGCCATTCCGCTGAGGGGAGGGGGAGGATGGGGAGACCAGCCCTGCGGATGGTAGCGTAGCGATCCACAGCGCAGTAACGCCAAACCATGGAGCTAGGTGGTGCTGCAGTCTCACGGCGGCTTGGCCGACGGCAACCAAACCTTCCTAGATTTGCTCTCGCCAGCGTATGCTAAGCGCTGGGTGTACATTGTTCTCAACTTGTCTTTTTTCGTTATAATTGTTTTGTGTGGGGGGGGGGGGGGGGGGGGGGGGGGTGGAGAGATACGTACTCTCATGGTATATGACTAATACAGGGTCAGTTGGTCTTGGTTAACGTCCATGTTACTATGGCAATAATCAAACAGCGCACAGAGTAAGGCCTGTGCAAGGATGCAAGGGAAGATTCTATTTTACTACATGTGCTGTGGACAAGATCATCTTTTTTCTTTTTAGTTCCATTTGATCTTTTTGTTACTGTTTTAGTGGTACCACCAGGTAGAACCTATCAGACACACTACTGAACTTGGTGCATTGCCACATGTGCCAGACACCTGAGACAAGACTTTGTTTATAAAAGGTGGTTGTTGGACAGTCTTTTCCTCCTGCTAATTATGATTCACTTACCTCCCTAATTAGTTAGAGCTGCTTGGATGAATTGTGTCCTTAATTGTACTGCCTTGTGGCAGTAGTAATCATATCTAACCAGTAGATGTACTTCTTTCCTCTTGCAACAGAAAGGGTCAACTTTTCCGTTGGAGTTTCTGTAAGAGGGTGGTTTGTGTTCTAGACTCAAGATGGCTATCTTACATCCAGTTTGAATATAAACCTAAGTTGAATCAATCTTTCATTACGGATACAAGTCTTGTATTCAACTCACTATAACTTCACTCTTACTATGCAGGCTTGCCTTTGACCTAGCAGAAAATGCTTTTAAAATGAATAATACCAGTGTAACTAATTTCCAAAACGACTAAACAAAGTGTCAGTTTACTAGACGGTGCAGTAATAATAGTTCATAATATTAATTTTCCATATGAACCATTTGGACTTGGCTAACCAACTTGGCATGATATCAATATTCTCACATTTCCCGTCAGCATTTTTTCTACCGACGACGAATGATATAACTATGTTACAGAGCACAGTTAACACGGTCACACAGTGTAGAAAACAGCTGGTTGGAGTTTTGGTAAACTATTTACTGACACAAGTAGGATTATCTACATCTAGGGATGTCCAGCAAAAGTCCTAACGTGTATGTTATTTTTATTTTATTTCTTTGGTTCAGCAAGGAGACTTGTATAATAACAGTGAAACCCCGTAGAATCATCTCATTTTTGTGTCTTCCCTGTTTTTTTTTTTATCTGTTTCATTGCTATGCTGTGCTGTCAGAGGCATTCTCGAGGCAAAGGACGAGGCCATCCCCGTTTCCACACGAAAAGCTGGGTCAACATGTCACTGCGCTCTTTATTGATTGATTGATTTACGAGAGATACAGAGAACTTGATTAATCGTAGCAGGGCCCCTTGAATGGTACCCGACTTGTCTAGATGTTTTCACACACACACACAAAACATATTATAGACAGATGGAAAATATATTTTCATTGAGCTAGATTGGCAATCCAAATCTCTGGGTTTTTAATGTATTGTATTCCCCCACACATGATTTATTTAAAGAAACTTCCAATATCCTTGTGTGTCTTATCTGTTTGGACTGTGAGCCAAAACGTTTCTAGAATGGCATGTTTTGCGATGGCTACTGCGACCTCTGGCATCTTCAGTGAAGATGAGTAGCTGGAACCAACAGACGGGGTACATCACCTTATCTATCGACTTTCGACGCCATGTGCCAGTCTTTTCAGATCTGTACAAACTGGATACTGACAGATGCTCAAAATACTGTGGACAAAACATGGCTTAACAGTTGATAGAACTACGAACATTTAATGGTAGATAGTTTCATTGCTTTCGTGCTATTAGATGATGTGAAAGGCAACGTTTATTTTTTTTTTTACTGCGTATGAAGTTAATATATATTATGAATTGTATTAGGAGCTGCCACTTGCCCCCCTAATAATACCCTTGTTAGTGTAGTTAGTCTGTTAATTTTTTTTTTTTGTGTTTCTTGATTCCCTTAATAAACAACATTTCAAGGATTTTGTAAAGAGTAGGGGGGGAAAGTGTTTTCTAAAGTAAATGTCATTTGTCATTTCACAGTTCTGCTAAAATCCATTTTGAACATAGAAAGACAAAATGTTAATCAGGTCCTCAAACTTGAATAAATGTGTTAATTTTAAGCACGCTCTTGATCTCCAACTATTACCAACATGTTTTCTTTGGTGGCTTTTAATGTTCCAATTAAACGTTCTGTCAGTACAATACACCGGAACCTGTAATGTACCTGTTACACTGGTAATAGGTACCAGTGTAAGGTTTGCCGTCAGGCCTTTCTGGCAGTAAATAAACCGGTGCCAAGAAGCCAGTTCTGTGGCAGATATTGTAGTTTGCCTGTTGTTCCACCAGATGGCCCTCCAGAACATGTCTCCGTTATCAGTGATTGCAAGAGCATATTTTATTTTAATAGCGTTAAATTGTTCAAATACATTACAAATAAGGTTACAGGTTATATTGTTGTATATGTTGTATTGTAGTGTCTTACCTTAGCTCGGATACATCTTACCACAAGGGTGAGGAATGGCTACTGGCATTATACATTAGTATTTAATTAGTTGACAAACGCATACTTTTTTCTCTGTTTACGGATTTGAACAGCAAACAAAGCAAACTAGTTATTGCTAAGATACTTCAATACAGCAAACCTTTACTACCATGAAACAATCTATAATATACTACTAGTACTAGTCTTCTAGTGTGCGTACAGCTCATACTGGCTGCCTACACCAGGTGTGGGCTACTATGTGGATAGTGGATGAGGTGTGATATCCTCCCACACACACAACGTAAAGTGCTTTGCAAATGCAAGGAATTATTAATAACCTTTTCACATTTACACCTTTCCTGAGATGAGCATACGTAGGGTGCATAATTTCAAGGGGAAGCTATGTAAATAATGATTCCTGTGTTGACAAATGACCAATGCTATTTTGTACAGAACACGTGACCACGTCTCCAGATATTTTAAAGAACAATGAATACAATGCCCCCTCACCCCCACCCCACCCCCTTCCACATAATCCAGTTCTGTGTGTATTGGCGCATCTGCCTGTATAGACAACGGATTACAGCCGTGGCATTTTCCCTTTTCTCTCACTATTGACCAGTTCTTTAATTAAAGTGTCTAGATGAGCTCAGCCTGAAGGGTGCTGGGGAGTGTGCGCCTCGCCCCCATGGGACCCATCCTCTCCCTCTCCAGCCTGATTTACAGGACCCAGCGCCCCGCAGCACTTAACGCCGGGGCGCCTTAAGCGAGGTAGATGGGGAGCAGATCAGAGAGGGGAGAGACCACTCCATCTTCATACATACAGCAGGGCTGAAATCCCCTTCCAAATCCGGGCCATGGAGAGTCCAGGAGGAGAGCGAGAGACCGAGAGAGAAGAGAGACAGAGGGAGAGAGACACATATATTTGCCTATATTTATATAAAATAATATAGAATTATTTTTTTGTGCTCTGACAATGTTAACGTATGTTTTCCATGCCAATAAATCCCTTTGAACCTGAATCCGAGAGAGAGAGAAGGAGAGAGGCAGAGCAAGAGAGGGGGTGGGGGGCACTGACTTCTCCAATGTCTTCCACCCTTAATCAGGAGTGTGGGGGGCCAGGGGACACAGCTCTGCTGTCTGTGAATGCAGAAACCAACAGGAGATCCAACCAGAGATTCCCCCTTTGGCTACTAAATCTCAGCTGACTGTAAAAATAAATAAAAATTACTGCCGGTAAAAACGGCAGAGCTGTCAGCAAATGAGCGGTTCGGAGGTTTACAAAAACAAAAGCCCTTGTCGGCAAAGCCCCCTGTCTCCCTACTAGGTGTTTGGATTCTCTCCCCCCCCCCCCCCCCCCCCCCCCCCCCCACACACACACACACACCTCTGATCAAACACCTCTCAGGGTCAGGAGAAAGATTGAGACCCATCTCCACAACAATGGGTTCCTGCTATCTCCTCTCTCCCGAGGTGTGGGAGCGCCTTTTCATCGGAGGCTTTTGATTAATAAAGGAACGGTCGGCTGGCTTAGAGCACTGCCGTGCCCCCCCCCCCCCCCACCCCCACCCTTCCCCCACCACCTATGAACATCCATCATGCGCGTGACAGCCCACCTCTCCACGTTAATTAGCGGTGATATTTAAGCTGTCTGAGGTGGTCTTTGGCCGTCAGCACAGTGGCAGCGCTGCTCATCGTTATAAATTCAATTCTGCCACCCCGGATACTCCTACCACTACCTAGCTGCACCAGTGCACATCACACACACACACACACACACACAACTCAATCCAATATTATCAGCAGTCTTGCCAGCCCATACGTATCATAGGTCAAATACAACCTTTCAAATATCAGAAATCCAAACATGTTACAGCGGTCAAATCAATTCTGCGAGCAGTTGCATACCCACTTCAATCATCAATCTGCCATCTTCCCAGTCGCTGGCAAGATGATTTTGCATTTCAATAAAGAATGTGACATATATATGTTGTTTCATTTTCATCAGTTCTCGTGGTGACATATTAATGATGACTGCCAAATATTGCAATATTTGACTATAGTGTAAACCATTTTTATGAAATAAAGGATTGGTGGGAAGATGAGAGGTAAATTAAGTGTTCACCTTAGGGGGGACACAAAGGGGCCTCCATAGGAAAGGCAGCCATCTTAATAATAGCTTGGAGCACAAACAAAATGGCCCCCAAATGAAATGAAGTGGAAATATGTAGAATTGTGTGTGTGCCATTGGGACACCTTAGTCCCATCAGCCATGAAAAAAGCTGACAGGTACGGGGGGAAGGGCCAGGGGGCTGCCGACCACATGACGCACAAACATCTCAATATGAGGGGACCACTTTTCAATATGACACACATTCAGTTAACTGACACTAATTTTTTAATTATCTTAACTCAAGCAGATTAATTAATCTCTGCATTTCAGCCTCACGTCATGAACACATACGTTTCATCATTAATGAGTTGGCTGTATATAGTTATAGATCTGAGCACTTTACTAGCACCAACGGAATCTTAATGGTTTATCAGATTTATTTAATTTAAGTGTCTGTGTGTGTGTGTGTGTGTGTGTGTGTGTGTGTGTGTGTGTGTGTGTGTGTGTGTGTGTGTGTGTGTGTGTGTGTGTGTGTGTGTTCATGCATGCGTGTGACTATCGTTGCATAGGCATGTGCATTCATGCCTTTTGCCTGCTCATGTGTTCAGTAACATTTTTTACAGTCTATGGTATAGTCACATTTTGCACGTGCATAAGAAGAGATTGATGTTAAGCTATCAACAAAAATGGTTGAATCTGACAGAGAGATGGAAAATGTCTGGTTGATTCTCTTTTTATGGATGTTTCCTCACATGCAGTGTGCACTGCAGAATATTCAGGTATGGTAGCATGCAGTGTGTATGCACTGCAGAACAGTGAAGTATGGTAGCATTAGTTGGTAGTTTGCAGTAAGTAGTGGGTTATGGGCTTTACAATATCGGCAAAAACATGATGAAAGAGTCACTATGTGTGAAATCTGATCTTCACTGTAACAATAAGTCTTCTTAGTTTTTTAGAATAGAATTGCTGTGACGTCTTGTCACATCCATAAAAAACATCATGAAGAAATCTTTTAGTTTTTTGATCAATTATATTGGGGAAAATATCTGTGGTTTCTAGAATATCTCCTTCAAACAAAACATAGCAGATAAGCAATGACAACCGAGCACTCAACAAGGGGGAAAAAAAGAATGCACTCTTACCTGTGTCCTTACCAATTCTCTGTCGGGTAGGCCTACTAGTCTACTATATGCAGATCCAATACTCTCTATGCAGATCCAAAGGAGTACTGCAGGACCATATTTGTGGAGATTTATTTGACCCCAGAGTCATCTCCATTCCGCTGGACAGGAGGGATTCTCTGGCGCCTCTCCGGTTTCAAGATCCCTTTCCAATGGAGGCGTGTTTAGCCTGAGCAGATCCATTAACACGCCGTGGCATTATGCCACCACATTAATCAATGGCTCTCACCGACCGACACAGGGAGTCTCAACAGCCTCTCCCGAGAACCCCTGTCAGTTCAGACACGGCCCTATGAGGAAGTGCCACTCTAGGTCTTAACTTTAAGGGCCTGTTTACCTGTTTGAAAAAAAAGTTTAAAAAAAAGGGAACCCTAAGGTGTTAATAGATATCAAACAGTTGGTGAAAGGAAATAGGTGGCCTCACTTCAAAGTCTAACCCCTGCCCCACACACACATTTGTAACACTGCAGTCGTTTGATGGTGGAAGGAGAGACTGCACTTGAAGCTTAGTTTAGCCGGGGCCGGTCCATTAACGTAAACTGTGGGATAACATATAAGAGGCTGACGACATGACAAAGTTAATAGTTTGGGGGGCTAGGTCAGATCACCAGTGAACCTTTAAACAAGTTCCTCTGGACTGTGAGTACGCCAACATTTCAGTTCAATAGGAACAATGTGTTGACCTATGACCTGCAGCTACATTGCTGTCAATACTCCTGCAAAGCACCAGATTGACAACAGCAAACATGCCTGTCAGAAGCCAACCTCTCTTGAGAAAATACTTAGGACATGGAGATGTAGTACATAGAAAGGGGCGTGTCTGACCTAGTGCATTCTCTGTACATATATGTGAACTTATCTAGAACACCACCAAGACATTCCATCATTCCTTTGAGAGGGGTCATAACTTCTACACATGGAAAGCCTGTTTTCTTTCTCTTACGTGACACGTTGTCAGTAGAGGCTCTGCGAAACCCCATCCCCCACCTCAAAAGTTATCAAGTTCATGAGTCGGCCATACGGAATTATGCAATCCAGCTTTGGAAGGATAGTCCCGGGCTTGCCTCTGTCTCTTTATTTTCCAGCAATTTTCCACTTGAGCAGACGACCCTAAGTGTAAAGTGAAAGAGTAAGGAGAGGGATTTGATAGAGACGGGAAATGGCGCATGAATTCACGGGGTTGATAGACAGCGCAGGGGCAGCCTTGCTATTTACCCTTCTACATCTCCATGGGTCATGGCCGTTACAGGGCCACATTCCTGCTCGTCCTGATCTCTGCAGGATAAACTGCCAGGCTGATGAAGAGATAGGCTGCGGATAGATGATGGCGCTGCACGAACACCGGGCTGCACTAAGCAGATACACTAGGCAGATGTCAAAGTGACTTTGGCAGTTTGCTGCTGTTGATCAGCTATGCAATAGTGATTTACTCTCTGTCACTTAAGGTCTTCTAAACCATTTGAAAGCTCACTGATCACAAGAGGAATGAGCTGCTGGGAGAAGGGAAGATGGCTGCCATGTTGTTAAAGGCGCAGGGTTATGGGGAAGACAAACGATCATTTGCATATGCTGACATAGAGAGGCAGAAGAACTCTGTTCTGAAGAACTGAAGAGCCTCTCAAAAATAAAAGTAACGCACTAAAAAATTTAAATTTAAACAGAAAAACATTTGCTTCACTTGTATTTTATTTAGTGAGCATTTTAGCAATCGGTTTGTGCCATCTCTTTCGGAAAGACATCTAGCCATGGGCTTTCCTTTTTATCTAATCTTTGTTCTTTTTTTTGGTCTCTGCTCTCCGGAAGGTCTCTCCTGCTCTTATGACGTCAGGACAATTATACACCAGCACCACCTCCCTTCGGGGATAAGATTTTACGATTGCAACCTGACACCCTTTCTGTGTCCTATAAGCGACAGAGCTGTAACTCACTTCAAAGGTACCCGGCATCAAATCACAGCGCGCCAATAAATTAACCTGTCATGTCTTGGCCAATGAAAAGTCGGCATTAAATCTGGACTGTCACGCTCGCGGCCAATGGAAAGAAGATGGCGGTAAATCTGTCAGGGGTGCGCCTGTTAACGGCATTGTGGTGTGGTTGGGGAATCCATGGAGAGAGGGAGGGAAGGTGGGAGGGAGGAGAGAAAGTGAAGGGAGAGAAAAGGAGTAGATGGAAGAGGGAGGAGGGGAAGACAGAGAGGTTTCTGAGGCATGCCACAGAATAAATACTGCTTCACCTTATTTTTTTTATTTTGTGGAGAGGATGGGATGTCGGGGTGGGGGGAGGTTAGGCATACACACACACAATGTAGTAAAACCGTGGATGCCATGTGAGCAACATTTTTTTTTAGGAACCCAATAACACTCAACACTGGCCCCAACAGAAGAGAAACACATGCCACGTGCCCCCCCCCCCAAAGGGGATGCGGCAGATATCCCAACAACAGTGGGAAAAACGCTCATAAAGCTTAACAGTCTGCGCGACTGTGCCTGATGTGGACGGCCTACAGTAGGAATGACAGATTGTCTTTGTTTTAGCACACTCTCGCATCCACACTCGTCCAGCCATTCGTCAGCGTTGTCGGTTTGATACCGGCGGTGTCCTCAGACTCGCATGAAGCAGCTCAGCCCACATTGGTGCTCAGCAGGACTCAAACCTCCACATGCACATGTATTCAATTGTGAGGTCTCCTAGGAGGACCCGGGTTGACAGTGCTGCACAGTAGGACCCGGCTTTGGTTCAGGAAAGAGCGTATTGCTTAGATCACAGGGAAGACAGTTTAATTCCCACATATGGATTACATCAGGAACAGTGCTATAAAGCATTCTCTTTGTGGCAGGGATGTAGGCTGCAGCACAGCTAGTCCTGCAGAAAGGTATTGCATCATAACATGAGGAAAATCACATCAGGTAGAATATATTATATATTTTAACCATGCCCTTGGCAAGGCTATTTTACTATCCTGTCAAAGTGGGACATTTTCATGAAATAAATCGTATAGGTGCAATAAAAAATAACGGGATTCTGCAAACGCAATGATATTCCAGATTCTGATACAAAAAACAACAAGATCTTTCCCTCAACTTAGTCCAACAATTTCCTCACCAAATAGTTTTGACACCCAATAAACCAGGCCTCATTCAGGGTGACATTTCTGTCTTATATCAACCGCCAAAAAAAAGCTAACATTAACACCAGAATTTTAAAGCCATCTAAGGTGATAACTACTTGTATTTTTTCCGTTCCTCTTCACAAACATAAACAGCGTGATGAGTTACGGCAGGGGGCAGGGGGGCGCTGGTGGAGGTGTTGCTTTTGGCTTTTCCTCCACCAACCATGATTCTCTGTTTCGATGGGGATCCATAAACAGGCCCAGCGAGGGCCAACCATGACCATAAAGCACGTCAGGCTTACAGCAAGGCTCCTCTGTGGCAGGAGGGCCGGCCCCGGGGGGCCCACATCGCACTCTCCCCTTTCACATGTGCAGGCACATGCATTCTGTGCAGCCTTTAATGACCCATTCACAGTAGAATCCATGCATTTGCCTTCGCGGCATTCGAAAATCGCTTTTGCTTTTGCCATGCAATTGAATCAATGCGCTTAATAGTTTCACTGGTTAAGATATGTACAACTCGTTTTTCATCTATTGAGCCGATGGTGCAGGCGTGTAACATTCAAATGTGATACCAGTGCTAAGGGTGTGCCCGTTAATGCTAATTCAGTAGGTCATAAAAATATCATGCGGGTCCTGCCCTTTGTCTCAGTCAGCAGTTATTACGACGCTATGCTTAATGTGTGTGCTTTACCGAGTCTAATACAGTGTCATTGCTTTTTCCCTGTGTTGTTTCCCTTTCGGAGGTCAGGCCATTCCATGGATGCTAAGGCACATTGGCTATGACATAAACACTCTGTAAGCGTGCTGCTGATAATTTATCGACTGTTACCCACACACACCCAATGCACACGCACGCAACTTGTGACAGAGCCAAGAGAGAGAGAGAGAGCGAGAGAGAGACAGAAAGAGAGAGAGAGAGACAGAGAGAGAGAGAGAGAGACCTCTTTCATGATATGCATCGATCAATTACAGGGCTCTAACCCACGTGTCTATGACAATTTTACTGCATGTTATGTACAGCGTGTCAAGTAATGGCATTTGAGACTATTATACTCATTCCTGTATAATTAATATAAATTACCTCTCTGCTTTTTTACGACGGTGCAACTGTGATTAGCCCATGAAAGCAAGTCGTTGAGTGTCCGATGGTGCCGCAGGGCTGGTGGATTAAAAGTGAGTCTGGACAGGCACCACGGCTGGGGATGACTGATCTTTTGTGACAACACCCTATCCCTCACCCATTGTTTCCCTCTTTGGGATCTTATCAAATTTACTCCACTTCTGTGAACTGTCCATGTTTACCTCCCTGAGAAGCACACTACAAACACTTGTGTACAAGGCTGTTGTAGCAGCTGACTGACCCAGCATCAGAGACAGTAGGCTGACTGTTGGGTGATTGGATTCTATAGAGATTACTCTCCAATTCCAAACTATTATTAGTCTTCATTCATGCTGTACATGGCGAGACACTTTCACATTCCCATTGAGAATGGAATCATGCCAAAAGACAAAAAAAAAACATAGTATAACTATCTGGGTATAATTAAAACACTCATACTGCAGTCATCTAGCCAATCATAACACTTGTAATGAGCAGTTATCATTTTTGGTTGTGTGATTTCTATCAAATCTCCTCACATTTAGTGTGAGCATGTTTGACCCGAAATAATCCTCACTTTCTCTATGAACCCTCTGAATGCTCTGGCTTGTTAGCCGTGAAACCCCACACATGAACCATGCATGGATAATATAGACATTCGACTAGGGGATATTTATGGTTGTAAGACCTAGAGCTAAATCTACCTTTATCAACAAATCTGTGTGTGTGTGTGTGTGTGTGTGTGTGTGTGTGTGTGTGTGTGTGTGTGTGTGTGTGTGTGTGTGTGTGTGTGTGTGTGTGTGTGTGTGTGTGTGTGTGTGTGTGTGTGTGTGTGTTCTCTAACAAGGAGCAGTTCTAATGTTTCAAAATTATAAATAGAACCTAAGCAGAAAAATTGGTCAAATGCTGGATCTTGACCACCGTGGCCAACAGACCAGCCAGAGGATGGGGGAGGGTTGGGGTGGTGAGGATCTGAACGCGTATCCAATGTGGTTCACGTTAAGTATTCTCATTGTGTGTGTTCTGAAACACAGCACAAATCTAGGCTCGCTACAAATTCCTTTCCGAGGTCAACGTGAGAGCGAAGGTGGGAAAATGTAGACAGAGGAGCTCCTGCTTAATAATATGCACACGGTAGCTCCATGATCTAGAGCCAACCCCTTAGTCCTCGTCTCTCTGGGGGCGGACAGGACGGAGGCGGGGGCACCTCATTTCCATCAATGTGCTCGGTTCGAGGTGTGTGTCTGCGTGGGGTTTGGGGCATAGTTACGTGGACGTACACAATAAATGATGGGCACATGGGCTTCTGGGCGAATATTAATTATGAACCCCTCCCCCTACTGTTCACCTTCATAAGTGGTGCAATCTAAGCATCAACAGACCTTTAAACGGATGGCTACAAGGGGTCTGTCAGTGCCGCACTGCCTCTACCAGGAGATGGCGCCCTTGTTCTAGTTGGCCCTGGATACTGGCAGTCTTGGAAGGACAAAGAGCACAAGGCATGGTGTAGAAAAGCCGCTCTGGGAAGAGGAGACAGTACTTGGCTTTAGAACTTGGGATATGTTGCTAGAGTTTACAGGCCATCGATAAATGTGAATTTTGTGTAATTTAAATACAAGAATCAAGCTTGTGCATTATCTATTCTTGTAAATTATTTAGGAGACAGGAGCAATCAAAAATAGGAGAAACGGGATGTGCACATTACTCCAGCCTTATGAAGTCAAGAAAGTGTATTTATTATAAGAAACGGATGAGGGATGAGCCCCGATTTAAACAAACCTTTACCTTTTGTGTGCGTATACATACAGTACTTTGTGCACTTTTCATCAGAGCATTTGCAAAATCATCAATGTCTTAAATTACCAATTTAATCCATGGAGGAAAAGACAGTGCTCCATTCAATACAACTTTGTTTTGTTTTTCAACAAAATAGTGGAATGTTATCACAGGATACTTTACAGTACATCGTTTTTAACATGATGATGCTCTGAACTAAGAAGGAAACAACAGTTGGAATGCTCACCACAACGTCATCGGTTCAGAAACGTTGTGGTGATGACATACAAAAGTAGCCTGTGTTGAAATGGGACTGAGGGATTCCTTGGAGTGCAACTGGGTGGGGCGCCGGACTCTTCACAGCTTTGATTGGAGGAGAGGAGAGGAAATCAGAGCAGAGGAAGATCATGGTGCAGCTCCATGACGGTGGGATTTCAGTAGACAGGGCTCCAAAGGCTTTTATCGAAGAAGGGACCATTTGATCTGTTCTTTGGCAGACTGCAGAACCTGTGATGTGAAAATAATGGCTTGAGTAAAAAATGATTCTTGGGTGGAATAAAATGTTTAACACCGACAATATTTAACCCATTTAGTCTAAAAGATATTTGAAGAAACTTTCTGCAAGAAGAAACGACCACATACATTTATAAAGGTAATTTAAAACAATATGGATAAATATTATGCATGCTTTAAAAATGAACAATGAGGGGCGATAAAGAGTGATGTACACGCAGAGGAAATTTCGAGATTTAATTAATCATCTTAATTTGCTGAATAAAAGAAAACCATAACCATAAAGCAGGGGGAAGAGGAGTAGCAATAAATCAAGGCCAGATGAGGGTTTGCGGTAGACTGCCAGCTTAAATGGGACATTAATCAGCAGCACACACGTACAGAAGGAGAACAAGAACTCAAATGCATGCATCACTACTGATGGCAAACCTCACCACCAAAAATCATTTGCAATCATGCACACAGGCAGAGTAGATTGCAATGTAGGTTCCAATAGAGGTTATACAGACAATCGTTTTACTGAATTTACTGCAAGATATGCACTGACGGATTAAAATGGACAGTTTACACTTAACCCCAACTGGGAAGTTTCTTACCTGAGTGACGGTCTGCTCTGTCAAAGGCACGTCATCGCCCTAAAGCAAAGAAAACATGGCTTTTTATCATTCTGATAGGACATTTACAACTCTTTGTAATACACTTTTTGTTTAATATGTGTGTGAGTAGGGTGGCATGATATAACATTTACAACTTGTTGAAATACATTCGATACAAGATTAAATATGATACAACGTTATACAAGATTGAGCATGATGCTAGCACAAGAGAAGAGAAGCAAAGATGTGGTTGTATGTGTGGCAGTGAAGCGCTTACTCTGAGCGCCACACGGTGGACAACTTGCTGTGGGTCACTCTCCAAGATCACCCTGTTGGCCGCATCAAGAGGACACATGCTAGTTTATGAGTAACCTCCAAAGGAGAGATGATATAAGGTTGTCTTACGCGGCTAACTCATGTGAAGCCCATTCACAGGCCTTTTATATGAAAGGCTTTCACTTACCCCCCATCCACAATTTCATCCACAGCCAGGAAAAGTCCCTCCATATTCTCCAACAATGCTCTCCTCTCAACATTCTTCCTGCAATTTGGAGAAAGAAGAGTTATACCATGACCAACTTTTTTAAACAAAATTGGAGAAAAAAACAAAAGCTTTGGGGAGAGCGCAACAGTAGACATCAAAGGAAAACCTCCACCATTTTTCAACCTGTAACCCATTTTCCGACAATGTTGGGTTCAGGGGACTGATGCGGACAACGACTTGTGAGATTGGTCCGTTACTGAGCGAGAACACTGCCTCCGTAATCCCCGAGAACGGGCCGCCACTGACACGGCTCAGATTATATCCCATCATTATGGAAAGGATCCCTACAGAGAGATCAAACTTGTTTCTTTACCTTTCGCTTTCTCATGGTCTGTTTGTTATTGTGTCCAACCAAATCTCGCTCAATGACAAGTCTCGCGATAGTTGAGTTGTTGAGAGTTGTTGGAAGAGAACAGTGGAAACAGGAGTGAGAGCTGGAGAGGGGAGAGTTTCTTGTGTTGGACTAAAGAAAGCGTAGTTTATTGTTATCTAAAAGATCAGGCGAAGGAGGATTGAGATTGTAATGGCAATAAGGAAATATCATGCAACAACGAGATTTCAGAGCGAGACTTCTCCTTGAGTGAGGCTTGATTGGACACAATAACAAACAGACCGGATCAAGCGAAAGGTAAAGAAACAAGTTTGATTTCTCTGGGAGGGATCCTTTCCATAGTGATAGAAAATAATCAGAGCCTGTCAGTGGCAACAGCAAGCACTTTTAGAGGACGGGGTGCAATTACCCCAAAGGATTACATTGCAGCCCCAGCACGTTCTCGCTCAGTAGTGGACCAATCGAAAAATGCATTGTCTAAATGAGCCCCTAACACCCCAAATGATCAGTTAATAGTGTCCAGGTTGAAAAATCCCAAAGTTTTCCTTTAAGCTTAGACAACTCACCTCAACATCTGGCTTAGGGAATCAAACAGGCAGTTTAAAACCGCCATCAACATAAGCTAGAGAGAATACAACCAATTAGAATAAGAATTGATTCAAGTCAAGATGCTATTACTCCAATACAAAATTATTAGCAATGCACTGATTTATCGGCCGTATATCAGTATCTTTAAATATTCGCCTTGTTGCCTGCCATCTGCCAATAGGCTACCGGCAAATAAGATGCCATTCACCGATGGCAGCGGCCGATGTTTATCCGCTGTGTTGCATTCATCTTGAAACAGTTATTTTTAAGAAGAATTATCTTTGTCATGTGAAAGAAGGTTATACAACATTTAATGTTGGCTAGATAATATCCCTTCTTTATTAAACGCAATGATGGAATGAATATCCCCATGTACATCAGAGCATTGCTTTAAACGGCTTAAGTCTCAAAACACAGAATAATATTTTCTAAAACATAGGCTACTGTTCGGCTAACGTATGTTCATCTTCATAGCCTGGATGTCTTACCTCGTTTTCATGCGAGCTGCCAATCACATAGAAGAAGAGATCTATGTTGCTCTTGTAAACAACTGTTAGACCCTCCAGTAATGCAATCTCACCTTAAAGAGGAGAAGTAAATAACAAACCAAAAATTAACTGTACGTAAAGAAGAAGCAGTGCTAGGAATGGGTTTAAATAAAATAAAGGTAATGCTTCATCTTACTGTCAGTCCGGTGTGTTTTGTTGAAAATATTCTTTTCAAATGCTTTCTGTTCCTTCACGGTGGGATATGTGTCATCATAATACTGTAATCAAAACACATTAAGATACAGGTTATAAACACAAACGACTGTAGTGGCTTGCACAATAGTGAATAACGAGGGAACAGAAAAACACTACTGTTCCAAAGATGTTCTTGTCAACACCCTACCTTAGCATATAGCCTGTCTCCGTCGTTGTCCAGAATGAGAACGGCCTTGACAGTGTACAGGGATGGCTCCTGTTGGTGGACAGCATCTTAATTAATAGCTTCATATAAATCCAAACATACAAAAGTCAAGCGGGACCCACCGCCAACGTTGGATGTTGCTGCATGCTTAACGTAGAACAGTGCAATGCCCCTTTGCAATTAGAGTAGGTACAACGTTAATGCCAACCAGTTGACAACTTTAACAAAGTCATCAGAACCAAGCCATGCAAACAAAACTAGGAACGAAAGAAAAATCCCGCAACAACAAAAATAAAGCAGGTAGTTTGACCTTTTATTACTACGATAAGAAAACCTCCATTTAACAGTAAGGTTAAGAATACAGTAGGCTAGCTAGGTTAGCCCACATATTGCAGCTTCACACATCCGTTTCCGTGTACTCTACTGTTTGGGAATCCACAACCATGGATTAAGTATCCACGTTCAAGAGCATATTCTACGTACGCATATTAAATACAACTATTATATTTACCAGGATGAGAGAATCCATTATGATCCGAGTCAGCAAACAGCTGGGAGCTAGTAGGCTAACCGTCTTGCTTGATACGTGTTCCAAACGCAGCTCTCCTATTGGTTGGCCGTCCTGGAAGCAGTACTAGGCTGAGCCATAAATTGTAGCGTTATCCCGGTCTACCGCAAAACAATTTCCGTTCTCTAACTTCCTTATCATCTGTGTACGCCAGCCAACAGTCCCCGACCCGAGAATAATTACAACGCGTCAACAAGAACAACAACTACAAGGCTAATAAATCGTTGTTTTACGAAAAATGTGACTAAGCAATTTATCCGAAACATGTAACGGAAACGAATATCCCTCTATCAGAAGTCCCGCCCTCTCTCTCTAGGCCACATGTGTCAAACACAAGGCCCGCGGGCCATTTCTGGCCCGCCATGTCATTTTATGTGGCCCGCAAGAGCAATCCACATAAAAAATGTCTTAAAATAAAACACAATGCTGTCCACAATGCATTTTGATATTGCAACCCGCGAAATTACGGCATCCTGCCGCTAGATTTCAGTGTTTCCATAGCGACGATTACTATAACAGTTGAAAAAGATCTACAAATAATCCCAAAATGTCCAACGAGAGAAAAATTGATTTAGAGGGAAGGCAATTTAATGAAAGATGGGAAAGCGAATACATGTTTGTGCTTCAAGGAGAAAAACCGGTATGTCTTCTGTGCTACGAGGCAGTGTCGGTGATGAAGGAATACAATTTACGTCGGCATTTTGACACCAAACACGGAGCCAAGTATGCTAAATGTTACCTCCAAGAAAAACATCAAATTGTACAAGAATTAAAAGGCAGACTGCAATCACAGCAGAATATGTTTACAAAAGCTGCATCCAACAATTATGCAGCAGTGAAAGCTAGCTTTATTGTGGCTGAAGAAACCGCCCGAGCTTCCAAGTGTTTTTCAGAGGGTGCATTTTTTGAAGCGCTGCATGCTAAATGTATGTGAGCAGGTGTGCCCCGACCAGATACAGACTTTAAAAAATGTCAGTTTGTCAAGAAACACCATCACAGAACGAGTTAAGGAACTAGCAGGCAATCTGACAACACAGTTGGCCGAAGAGACACGCAGTTACCTGGCTTTTTCATTAGCTGTTGATGAAAGCACAGACAACACGGATACAGCGCAGCTATCCATTTTTATAAGAGGCGTGAAGGCAGACTTCACTGTCAGTGAGGAGCTCTTGGATGTAGCTGCCATGCATGGGACGACAACGGGGAGGGACATTTTTGATGCGGTGGAGAGGTCCGTAAGTAAAACTAATTTACCCTGGGAAACGTTGGTAGGGCTAACTACCGATGGCGCACCTGCAATGTGTGGACAAAAACAGGCCTGGTTGGACTAGTGAAGGAGAAAATGCAAAAAAGTAACTGCCACACACCTCTGATAACGTATCATTGCATTATCCACCAAGAAGCTCTTTGTGGAAAGGTTCTGGAACTGGATGATATAATGACCACGGTCATGAAAACAGTCAACTTCATTCGGGCGCGTGGCCTGAATCACCGCCAGTTCCAGCTGTTTTTGAAGGACGTGGGCTCGGAGCATGGAGATGTGCCGTACCATACAGAAGTAAGGTGGCTGAGTAGGAGCGCGGTCCTCAAACGATTTTTTGAGCTTAGGGAAGAAATTGCTTTTTTCATGCAAAGTAAAGGAAAACCCTTGTCTGAACTGTCGGATCCAAACTGGCTGTGTGATTTTGCTATGTTGTGTGACATAACTGAGCATCTCACCCAACTGAATCAGAGGCTGCAGGGACGCAAACAAGTCATCACGCAGATGTCTGACATGATCACAGCTTTCCTCCGCCATCTAGTGACACCCTGCCTCCATTACCCCACGTGCTCCCTCTGATTACCCACACCTGCACTCAATTACCAATCAACCCCCACAGTACTTAAGCACTGGCTTTTCACACAGCCAGTGCTAGTTCGTTGTTTGCCTCACACTCGTCGGTATCTTCGTCCCCGCCTTTTGATTCCTTATCTCCCCAGTTCCTAGTCCTATTCATGCTCCCGTTCCTGTTCCTGTTCCTAGTCCGATTCCTGCTCCCGTTCCCGTTCCTGTTCCTAGTCCGATTCCTGCTCCCGTTCCCGTTCCTGTTCCTTGTCCGATTCCTGCTCCCGTTCCCGTTCCTGTTCCAAGTCCGATTCCTGCTCCCGTTCCTGCCCCGGACCCTCAGCTTATGCTGAACTCTGCCTGCCTGCCCGTTGCCAAACCTCTGCATTCCTGACCACCCGCCTGTTGCCTAGTCCCTGCCTGCCTGCCTGCCTGCCTACCGTTGCCGGACCTCTGCCTTCCCGACCACCCGCCAGTTGCCTAGTCCCTACCTACCTACCTGCCTGCCTGCCTACCATTGCCGGACCTTTGCCTTCCTGACCACCCGCCTGTTGCCTAGTCCCTGCCTGTCTGCCTGCCTCTTCGTTGCCGAACATTGGCTGCCTGACTACTCTTAGCCTGTCAAATAAATTCCATGGCCCCTTTATTCGTCTCTGCCTGTTCTGCGTTCTGCATTTGGGTCCGCTTGTTCTGCCGTACACATAACAGTACGAACTAGCCAACATGGACCCAGCAGACACTGATCTGGTACTCCAGGTACTCTCTGATCAAGTAGCTCTTCTCAGTCAACACGACCAGGCTCTGAAGAAGATCCCGTCCCTCATCCAAGAGCAGTCCCTCCAGTCGAGGCCCAGGGCCTGAGCGTCAGACGGTTCCCATAAACCTGCTAATCTCTGGTAATCACCATGAGTCAATCTCCCTCCTCATAATCAGGAGCTCCTTCGCCCCTGTTGTCCTAGGGTACCCGTGGTTGAGGAACCACAACCCTCAGGTTGACTGGGGTTCCGGTCGGATCACTTCATGGAGCTCCTTCTGTCACTCCCACTGCCTGCGCTCAGCCCAATCTCCTCGCACCTCTGATCCCGACATCCCGCCCACACCCCCCGACCTGTCCTCTGTACCGGTGGAATACTATGACCTAGGAGAGGTCTTCAGTAAGTCCCACGCCCTGTCCTTGCCCCTCCACCACCCGTACGACTGCGCAATCGATCTCCTTCCCGGGGCTCCCCTGCCTAGCAGTCAGCTCTACAACCTCTCCCGTCCCGAACGAGAATCCATGGAGGAGTACATCCGCGAATCCCTCGCCGCGGGAATTATCCGCCCGTCCTCCTCTCCTGTAGGGGCGGGGTTCTTTTTTGTCGGCAAGAACGATGGCTCCCTCCTTCCTTGCATTGACTACCGTGGCCTAAACTCCATCACGGTAAAAAATAAGTACCCGTTACCCCTCATTAGCGTCGCTTTTGTTCCCCTCCATGGAGCCACGGTCTTTTCTAAACTGGACTTGCGCAACGCGTATCATCTGGTCCGGATCCGGGAGGGGGACGAGTGGAAGATGGCCTTCAACACTCCCGTGGGCCATTTCGAATATTTGGTCATGCCTTTCGGACTCACCAACGCCCCTGCGGTTTTCCAAGCGCTGGTCAACGATGTCCTCCACGACATGCTGAACCATTCTGTTTTTGTTTACTTGGATGATATCCTCATCTTCTCGGGGTCATTGGAGGAGCACGTGATCCACGTACGGCAGGTCCTCCAGCGCCTACTGGAAAACAGGCTCTACGTCAAAGCGGAAAAATGTGAGTTTCACGTTCCGTCCACTTCCTTTCTGGGGTACATCATCGGCCAGGGGGAGCTAAAGATGGACCCATGCAAGGTCTCTGCGGTGGCTGAGTGGCCCTCACCCACTTCTTGTAAGCAGCTCCAGCGATTCCTTGGCTTCGCCAATTTCTATCGTCGATTCATTAGAGGCTATAGCCAGATCGCTGCCCCCCTCACTGCCCTAACCTCTTCCAAGAGGCCCTTTGAGTGGACGCCGGAGGCTGAAACCTCCTTCCGGGATTTGAAGGAGCGATTTGTTGCCGCACCCATCCTCATCCAGCCCGACCCTACTCTCCAGTTCGTCGTGGAGGTCGACGCTTCCGACACTGGGGTGGGGGCGGTGCTTTCGCAGCGTTCCCCCAGTGACCACAAGCTTCACCCGTGCGCCTTTTTCTGGCGCCGGCTGACCCCACCAGAGCGCAACTACGATGTCGGGAACCGCGTGCTCTTGGCCGTAAAATTGGCGATGGAAGAATAGCGTCACTGGCTGGAAGGAGCGGATCAGCCATTTATCGTCTGGACAGACCACCGGAACCTGGAGTACATTCAGTCTGCCAAGAGACTCAACTCCCGGCAGGCCCGGTGGGCTCTTTTCTTTGGGCGATTCAATTTCACCCTTACCTACCGCCACGGCTCCCGGAATGTAAAGCCAGACGCCCCGTCTCGTCTGTACTCCCCCGAGGACCCCTGCACTGAACCAGAACCCATCCTGCCGTCTGCCTGCCTCATCGCTACGCTCACCCTGGAGGTCGAATCCGCTGTGCTCCAGGCACAGCGACAACAGCCTGACTCCGGCACCGGTCCGCCCAACCGGTTGTTTGTCCCGGACGTGGTGCGGTCCAGGGTACTCACCTGGGCTCACTCCACTAGGCTCACCTGTCACCCAGGCATAACCCGTACCCTAGACTTCGTCCATCGACGGTTCTGGTGGCCCTTCATGGACGCAGATGTCCGTTCATTCATTGCGGCATGCGCAGTCTGCGCCCGCAATAACTCTTCAACCCGGCCTCGTTCCGGCTTGCTCCGACCCCTGCCAATCCCCAGTCATCCATGGTCCCACATAGCCCTGGACTTTGTCACCGGCCTCCCCCCTTCTGAAGGCAACACCACCATTCTCACAATCATTGACCGTTTCTCCAATGCCACACATTTTCTTGCACTCCCCAAGCTCCCCTCCGCTAGAGAGACTGCGGACCTCTTAGTGTCCCACTTGTTCCGCCTCCATGGCATCCCGGCGGATATCATGTCGGACTGGGGCCCGCAGTTCATCTCCCAGGTCTGGCGGGCGTTCTGTGCGGCTCTGGGAACCACGGTCAGTCTCTCCTCCGGATACCACCCGCAGACCAATGGACAATCAGAGAGGGCAAACCAGGAAATGGAAGCCGCACTCCGCTGCGTGACCAACACCAACCCCTCGTCCTGGAGTACTCAACTTCCCTGGGTTGAGTACGCCCACAACACCCTCGTCAATGCGTCCACTGGCCTGTCACCGTTCATGTGTTCGTTGGGATACCAACCGCCCCTGTTCCCTGCCTTGGAGGCAGAGATCGCAGTCCCCTCCGTCCAGGCCCACCTACGCCGTTGCCAGCGCACCTGGAAGTGCGCACGTGCTGCTCTGCTCCGTGCGTCCACCCGCTCCCAACACCAGGCGAACAAGCGCCGGCAACCGGCCCCGCAGTACCTCCCCGGGCAAAAGGTTTGGCTGCGGTCTAAAGACCTTCCTTTGAAGGGACTTTCCCCGAAACTCGCCCCCCGTTTCGTCGGTCCGTACGAGATCGAGTCCTTAGTCAACCCCTGTGCAGTCAGACTAAAATTGCCACTGGCTCTTCGCATACACCCCACCTTCCACGTCTCTCAGCTCAAGCCCGTGTCCTGTAGTCCGCTGTCACCTCCGTCCCCGGCGCCACCTCCTCCCCGGATTGACTCTCATCCGGCGTACACAGTTAGACGCCTCCTGGATGTGCGTCGTCGCGGCCGAGGACACCAGTATCTGGTGGACTGGGAGGGCTACGGACCTGAGGAGCGATCCTGGGTTCCCCGAAGTCGCATCCTGGACGCCTCCCTAATCCGGTACTTCCACCGCCAGCACCCGTCTCGTGTGGGGCATCCGCCAGGAGGCGTCCGTAGAGGGGGGGCGGGTACTGTCACACCCTCTCCCGTTCCGTCCAATTCCGCCATCTAGTGACACCCTGCCTCCATTACCCCACGTGCTCCCTCTGATTACCCACACCTGCTCTCAATTACCAATCACCCCCCACAGTACTTAAGCACTGGCTTTTCACACTGCTAGTTCGTTGTTTGCCTCACACTCGTCTGTATCTTCGTCCCCACCTTTTGATTCCTTTTCTCCCCATTTCCTAGTCCTATTCCTGCTCCCGTTACTGTTCCTGTTCCTAGTCCGATTCCTGCTCCCGTTCCCGTTCCTAGTCCGATTCCTGCTCCCGTTCCCGTTCCTAGTCCGATTCCTGCTCCCGTTCCCGTTCCTGTTCCTAGTCCGATTCCTGCTCCCGTTCCTGTCCCTAGTCCGATTCCTGCTCCCGTTCCCATTCCTGTTCCTAATCCGATTCCTGTTCCTGTTCCTGCCCCGGACCCTCAGCTTATGCTGAACTCTGCCTGCTTGCCTGCCCGTTGCCAAACTTCTGCATTCCTGACCACCTGCCTGTTGCCTAGTCCCTGCCTGCCTGCCTGCCTGCCTGCCTACCGTTGCCAGACCTTTGCCTTCCTGACCATCCGCCTGTTGCCTAGTCCCTGCCTGCCTGCCTGCCTGCCTGCCTACCGTTGCTGAACCTCTGCCTTCCCGACCACCCGCCTGTTGCCTAGTCCCTACCTGCCTGCCTGCCTGCCTGCCTACCGTTGCCGGACCTTTGCCTTCCTGACCACCCGCCTGTTGCCTAGTCCCTGCCTGCCTGCCTGCCTGTCTCTCCGTTGCCGAACATTGCCTGCCTGACTACTCTTAGCCTGCCAAATAAATTCCTTGGCCCCTTTATTCGTCTCTGCCTGTTCTGTGTCCTGCATTTGGGTCCGCTTGTTCTGCCGTACACATAACATTTCCAGCGTAAACTGCAACTATGGAAGTCCCAACTGGAACAGGACAATCTTGCCCACTTTCCTGTCTGTCAGAGCATCTCAGCCTCAGTTCCCGGTGCTTTTTCATGCGCTCGGTTGGCGACCAAAGTGAACCGGTTAATTAATTAATTCGATCGGCGCTTCTCTGACTTTAGAACACAGCATTCAGGCTTTGCCATCTTTGCCAATCCTTTCACCGCCAACGTCGGCAGTGCGCCCCATCTCCTTCAGATGGAGTTAATCGAGCTTCAAAGCAATAGTGGCCTGAGAGCAAAGTTCCAGGATGCTGCAATCGAGGACTTATACCGTCTACTGCCCCCTGCTTTGATGCCACAGCTCCGACTTCATGCTGCCCGTGTTCTGTCCATGTTTGGGAGCACCTACCTGTGCGAACAGATGTTTTCAATAATGAATCTAAACAAGACGAAGCACAGATCACGCATCACCGATGAGAACCTCCACGCTGTTTTACGGATCGCTACAGCACAAGACCTAAAGCCAGACATTGTGAAAATGTATTTCAACCAAGAATAAGTACAGTGTAATATGTGTGCAATTTAATGATTGTGCTTGCATTTTGTTTTGTGTTTGTTGTTATTTTCAGAACATAATCAATGGATTAGGATGGTGTGATATGGTGTCCTAGGGTGAGGAAGGATCGACTTGGTTTGTTCAAGGCCAAGTAGCATCACCTCATCAACTTCACCCAGAACTTGACCAATTTAGTTGTGAACTGAGACAACCATAATTGTTATTTTGAGGTAATTACATAAACTACATTGTATGTGTATCAATGTTTTCAGTGTGTTTACAGGTGTATGTGTTCATACAGCCAAATGTTTACTGTAATCAAAACCATCTCATTAGTTGGATGTATGCCCCCAGGCTCTGTCTGCAGCCATTTGTTTATGTAAAATGCCACATCTGTCACACATGTTTTTAGCAGCTCACAATTATTTGTTGTACCATAGTTCTACCCCTCTCATCTGTGACCAAAAAGTTTTGAACGAAGTTGATGTAATAACATGTTTGATCATATTTGTCTTTGTTATTCACTTGAAAGGTTTGATCTTTGATTGATGGAGTAATGTGGTTTCTTAACCTGATAAATTAAATGGATTTATGTTATAATAACACAGAGCAATGTGCTTTATTAGTTATTTAATAATATGTTAAGGAGTATTTACATAGTCTTACAGTTACAACCGGCCCATTGAGGGCAACCATAATGCTGATGTGGCCCAGTTTGGCTAAACCCATATGTAACTGAAAGCCCCGCCCTCTCTCTCGCCAATAACGCTCATTTGGACCATGCCTTTTCACGCGTTCCGCCGTGAGAGGAGAACCCTTGCGAACGAGGTCCCGTCTCTACGGCTCTACTTAAAATCGACACCAACGAGTAGACGTTTTTATTCCAAGGTTAAGGTCTGTAGTTCTTTGGAAACCTCACCTGTCACCACAATAATCCGAGAGAACATTATAGTTTGCAATGGTTCAAGCGCTGAACTTTCAGTTTCAGTTTCAAGCAGCATCACCGTTCAAGCTGTTTTCTCGAATAAAAGAGTGAACACAGACTTAATGAAGCAAATACACACTGCATGTGTTGGTCAGGAGGGACATTCTGGATAATTGGCTTACACTCAATAAAGGCCTAACTTTCTTCTTTTTTTTTTTTTGCTCCGGTTTGTGTTGGTAGGTAAACTGTAAATAATTCCAGAGTTGACGTTTTTGTTGCAAAATCATTAAAAATACAAATAAAAAAGCATGTACGCCTACAAATAAAAACAGTATCCTAAACTTTTTTATTTCATAACGACTATAAATTACACTACAGCTTTGCCTTTAGTTTGAATTTTCAATTAATTTCAAGAGTTTCAGAGAGACAAATTAGATGTCAATAGTGGATGCTGAGCAGTGGCCAACAGCCTAGATAACTTGTCCTGCATGTTCTCATATACCAACATGCAAAGTGCTTATCAATGTAATAACTAATTATCCATCAATTGCAATTCCTGGAAGAATCTCATATTTACTTGAAAAACCTTTTGTGCTCCATATTAATTTAAGCATGTTAAATCATATTTATCCTCTAAAACATTTATCCCCCATTAAAACATCAATATAACCCTAGTCAGTGTGTGTACAAACAGCGGTAAATAGCTGACATTTAGCCCAATGCAACAGCGTGAAGTGCAGAAACCACAGCAGTTAGAGGCTCTCTTCATTAGATCCTTCATTGGCTTTATCAGCACCCAGCAAGACTTCCGCCACCAAACATCCTCCTTTCACACTGCCATCCTCCCTGTTGAAGCCACTGACCCCAAAACCAATGTTGTACCTATTTTAATATCCACATCTACACATGCTCACTATGCCCACATGACACATAGGAAAAATACACATAGGAAAAATACATAATACATATTTGGCCAGTTTTACTTTAATTCTATGCAGTGCCATTGAGACCGTAGTGATACAAGAGCACAATACTAAAGTATTGTCTGTGAGGCTTGTTTGTTGGTCCGTCTGTGGAAACATATATTTTACAAGTCAAAGATATATTTATGATTGGGAAATACAGCAGCTATTGCAACATTGTCTTGCATTTGTCTATCTGTAAATCTCTGATAAGTCCTATGAAGAAATTCAGAATGATCATGCAGATCCAGGTTCCCCATTTGGTCTTTTTCAAGCATTTAGCAAGATAGAAATAGAAAAAAAGAAAGTAAGTAAGAAACAAAGAAAGAAAAAACTTATTTTATGAATTCATTTTTCCTTAATGTATAATAAAGTATACATATTGTGAGACCCAACAATAGAGTAATCAGGACATTAAGTCAATAATGATCTTCATTGTCACGATTTATAATATATTTTCGTTTTAAGTAATAATCAAATGTATGTTTTCACACACAATCTTAGTTCAAATAAAACCCCACACTTTATTAAGCATTAGTTTAGTCAATATTCTGAATAAAGGAAGAAAAACACGCGATTACTAACTCTTTTCCAGCATGTTTCCCAGCAGCTGATTCCTAAAATATCCCCTTCCTGATGCCACAACCAGAGGAATACACTCATTTTGTTCAGCGGTGAGGCCGTTTTTTTCCACTAATGTCTCACACAGCAGATTTTGGTTTGCTAAAACAAGACCTCAGTTGCCACATACAGTACATCCATGTTTAATGACAGAACTGTTAAGACAGCGCCAATTGAGAGAAGAAACTATCAGCTTACTAATGATATCATCTTAATTTGAACGCATCAAATGCAAGCTCCAAGCAAAAAAACAACAATGCCTGATTCAAACAAAAATGACCTCTTTAAGGACATTTAAGGTTCTATCCTATTTTTTAAGATGAAAATGACATGACAGCTATGTGTTGCACAGAAGTTCACACTTAGGATAATGCATGGACAATCATTTTGAGGCCAGGGCAGGCTCAAGAGCAAAGAGGAGAAGAGATGTTAAAGACCTAATTGAAGCAAACAAACACAAACAGGGGATAGGGCGTGGAGCTGTGTCCAGATTCAAAACCACTGTGGTTGAAGTAATAACAGGCTGCTCTTTGGCAGGCTTAGGCGGTGGGTAGGGGGCTGGGTGCAAGGAGCTCCAGTTGGGAAGTCCCTTCTCTGATTCCTGGTAGATATCCACCTTTCTTGATTCTGTCAGCCACCTACTCTTTCCAACGTAGAACAATAACACTCACAAAAAAACTTGATTCTACGCAATTTGGCTGGGCAAAATGACAAAACGTCATGTTTGTGTGATTACATTTAACAATTACATTAAAACTAATATGTAGGCCTATTCCAAATTGTGTCACTAGCACTTTTTCGATGTTCAGATGTTTTCTGTTTGGTTGCTCTACCAACCAACGGCAACATTCAAATGACATGTACGGCTACATTTCTTCCCATTTATTAATGTCATCACTTCTTTTTATTATTAATGCAGTTACTTTTAACTTCACGTGTTACTTGAAGTATCTCAGTAGTAGTTAGTTTTTCCACATTCTGGCCATGAACATTTATCTGTCTATGATTCAGAAGGATTTCTGCCATAAAAAATACAAATGGAAGGTAATGTAATGTATAACTTTGGGGATTACCCTAAACAATTTGATGTCCCACCAGTTCAATTACATAATAACTTATCTTGTTTATTATATTATTTGACATTCTCATGTCAAATAGTTTGCCCTGAAATAATCCCATCTGAATAGTCGTGTGATTCTTCACTGAGCGATTAATTAACACTATTTACACTTTAATCATCCAAATGAAACCAGTGTACAAAAGGCTAGTTTTACCTAACACATTGCCTTTGTTTGCACTTGCGGCTCACAAAGATTCGGATCGGGTCCATGAAGGGATTTTTTGTTAAGGATTTTAATGGTCACTTGCTATGTAAGACACGCTCCTTTCCATTCTCCCCCTGCTCCTCTCTCTCCCTTGGTGGTTGCTTTGCCAGATATAGGAACAATGTAGTCTTTCTTACCTGCTGGAGGTGTACATTCTTTCTCTCCTAAACTAAGTCTCAATCCAGCCTACGACCCACCCCCGCTAGCAGAGGGCAATCTCTGCAAGATACATTCTAATTCCAGGTGCTCCGCGTCAAACATTTCATACACCGTTCAGAGCATTTGTACCGTCATTGTTCTTGCTTAGTTTGCACATAGAAACAGAAATAAACATTGTAAGCATAATGTAAAATAAATATTGAATACAAATCATCATCCAAAATAATTATCATTTAAGTTAACTGAATGCCATGTCAAGTTTCTAGCAGTTTGTAAATGGGTACTTTTTTGGTAATACTTCAGACTGATTGTTATGTTGAATGCCAGACTGTTGGTTTGTGGTTTGTCATGTGGGGAAACTGGAAATTTTGGGGTTCAGGGATAAGTTTACTACTAAGAGCAGTGTGGGTGCTTTACAGGAAGTTTGCGTGGTTCTTGTAGGCCCATCCCATTTATGCCAGTGGCTGTATCTGTAGCAGTACAGGGTTAAGACAGACAGAGTGAATAGGATAGCAAGTAAGAACAAATGCCTTTTATATAAGGAGGGGATCCTCAACAAAAGATACATCCAAGAAAAGTGACATTTAGTTCTAATTTACAAGGATTATGTTTCACAGCTGAACAACCGCTCTCCGTCCATTTCACCTGTTGAACGCAGGTTATGTCAAGCAGGTATGTTATTTTACTTAACTACACAGCACCAGGTCCATGTACATTGACATAAACCGAAATGTTATTTATCCCAGTCCACTACTACAAGTAGGATCTAATTCCATCTGATTCATATTCCATTCTTGGAAAATGTTTCTGTACCAAGAGACATTTAAAGTATTACGGGAAGTAGAAGAAACTTGCTATGGCATATTAAGAGTTATAATATATATTATATATATAGTATACATATTCATCTCTTATAGCCCATTGTGTTACTGCCAAATACAGGCACTAAACTCCAAGCCTAATTGTGAATTTATCCCTTATTATATATAAGAAGTGACCCTATATTGTAGGCTTATATGCAATACATCTATCAGTAAAGTAAGCCTACATAGACAGTCTATGTACATTTTTATGAATTATTCTTATTAAATAATAACTTATTATCCATAGTTTTACAAATGAATAAACATTGTTATAAAATTAACATTGCTTTGACAGCATAATCAAATATTACTATTATATGACATTTTAATAAACAATGCAATTAGATACAACAGTGTGCAAGTACCAAAAAAACTAGAGAGTAATGGTTGCAGGAGTTTAACCGTACATTAATTGAATGCCTATAAGGACTAGGCATTTTTCCCACATCTTGGCATAAACACATCAAAGTTAGTTTACTATTAACTGAAAGGGCGTCAGGTTGTCTCAGAAGCACATCTACCTTTTGCAATCCAAAACCTAGATAGAGTTATCATGGTAACACTGAAAAAATGGATGAACCTAAGTCCTTGACTGACAATCTGAGGCATCAAACTTCAATAAGAAAACCCCAAGTGCAATTTAGAAGAAGACGAATTACTGCTGAACTCCAAACCTAGTTCTCTAGGTTTTGTAGAGTCTACTGTCATCCAGCAGATTGTCTTATCAGGTCCAAGCCTTGCTGAACTTCAGTTGATGGGAGGAGTCAACCCAACGGAGCTGTAGCGCTCATGTGTCTGAATGTTATCACTTGTAACTCAGTGGTTGTAAAGCAGCGTTAAACATGTATTGCGCTTGTGGTTTAAGATAAATGTGTCATGATGTTTAATATTCATGCAGTATGTGTTAGCTATAGACAATGGTAATAAAAATATGTCACTATTCATCACTTTATACCTTTCATTTTCTCCAGGGGGATTTTCTGTTAGAAAACGTTGTGAATGTGTTCAACAGCCAACTATGTTCTCCCACTAAGGAGAACGTGTGAGGTAAGTCTGGTTAAAAGCCATTGGAAGAGAAATCATGGCAGAGATGTACTTTTTGTTTATGTAAACACCTTTTTTGTCATTATGCAAAGGCTTTGGGGGCCCCAGGGAGGAAGTACGGGGGAGCGTCCATGTCCTCCAGCTTTCAGGGATTGCGGCCTCATGGGACTGCAGAAGACATGGGTCAGGACATGGATTTGGCATGGCAGGAGCTGATGACCATCACGGATCTACAGGTAACATATGCTTTGTTACCCTCATGATGCTTTGTTGCCATCATGCGAGAAAGCCTTGTTGAAACAAGTATTTTCGAGATCAGCCGATCGTTTATGTTCACACTCACAATCAAGATATATTCTTAATGTGTACTTTCACCCTATGGCTCTAGTAGATACTGGTTTTTGTGTTATTTTAATGCCACTACAACTACTATTACCATAGTAACATCCTGTGGGTCCTCTGGATCACGGGTCGTAAATTAATTTGTCTCTACAGGAAACAAATTAAAACCTGTATCTGAATAATACGTTCTGAAGTCATAATTAAATTTGCTGGTAAATTCATAATTACATATAGCATATGTCATTTGACCACTGATTCATAATCATAGGGTCATATAACGGAAATAAATATAATACACAATATTGTGTGGGTGTAATGATTGTTGATAGTTGACAAGTCAGATGGGTATTAATAGTGATTGAGTGATGGTAGGGAGGGTGTAGTACTGTATGTTACTAGCAGCACTATCTGCTACCCCTAAACCCATCAACAGCACAATGGCCATCTGTTTCCATGTGAAACCTGATCATACATAAGAAAGAAGTGAAGAAGCTTTGGGTGGCTAGTGAAGTGAGGGATGTTCTATGGCAGGGTAGGTGCCTTTTGATTGAGATGAATAACAATACAGATCACTAACAATCACCATGAACAAACTGCTTCTTTTTTTTTATACGTTCCATAATTATTAACTATTAGTATTTGTACATGTTGCCATTCCAATATAACAAAAAATTATAATTAAGTTATAGTTACTCAAGTCAAGCTGTTCTGTGGCACCTTTCTTTACAGGGGTTTGATGTCCCTGCTGAAAGCTCCTATGAAACATCACTATACAGCTCTGTTGAGCCCCTGGTCCCCATAGGGGCCTACAGCATGGCCCAGTCCCGTTCTGTTCCTGCTGCATGTGAACCCAACACCGCTCAATATGAGGAACCCTACTCAGAGGTGGGGCAAGCCTGCCATCATCTGGGCACCACTGCAGAGGCAATGTTTGCTCACAATGTTACTCATCCCAGCCCCAGAATGCTGCCTACCTCGGCTCCAACCCATCATTTGAATGTGAAAGAGCAGATGAAAATGGGCTGTACCACTAACAGGAGAACAAATATGTTGTGGACTACGCACAGACAAAACATGCATCATAGTTCTGTAGATGACCTTGAGTCCGACTCTGGCCTGTCTTTGGGTTCTAGTCCTCCCCTAGCCTCCCCAGAGGATGCCCAGAATGCCTCAACATCATACCCGAACACAGATGTACGCAGCATTACTTTTAGCAATGGAGAGCGTAATGGTCCACATCAAAGCAAAGGGCCACATCTCCCCGTGGAACATCAGCTGCACCCTCATTTGTATTCTCACCCGGTCCAGTCTTCTTACCTCTCCCATCAACCTTGCTTTTTTCATGAACCCAACTCTACGACCCCTGTACCCCTTAAGCCCCAGCATTACCACGGCAATGCTTTGAATGACCAACAGGTTGGTGACACCGAGATGTCCAGAGGGTGCTCTCATCAAAGCATGCATGTTAAGCAACAAGATATCCAACCCAACCCAGCTCCCCTAGGCAGAGATGAGAGACGTGCCATGGCCCTGAAAATCCCCTTTACTGTGGAAAAGATCATCAACCTGCCAGTGGACGACTTCAATGCACTCTTGACACAGCATACACTGTCTGAATCTCAGCTGGCTCTAGTCAGGGATATTAGACGGCGAGGGAAGAACAAGGTTGCTGCCCAGAACTGCAGGAAGAGGAAGCTGGAGAATATCGTTCAGCTTGAAGGAGAGCTGGACCAGCTACATGCACACAGAAATCTGCTGGCTCAGCAGAGAATAAAGTTTCAACACAGCCTGGCCATTGTTAAATGCAATCTAACAGACCTTTACAGCAAAGTGTTTCCCTACTTAAGGGATGAACACGGGCAGCCGTATTCAATAGACGAGTACTCCCTACAGCAGACACCTGATGACAAAGTCTGCCTGGTCCCGCAAACTATGCAAGGATGGCAGCAACACTGAATGATTTCAGAATATATTTCACTGCCTCAGCTTATTTCATTTTAATTGTCCGTAGTAGGCAAGCTTAGCACCTGCATTTTGTAATGTGAACAAAGACTTGCTGTTGAGAATTACTTTGTTAAAACAATACAAAGACATTTTTTTATGGATCTTTTATTAGAAAATGTAAAAAGACTGCACAGCAGCCATGCAATTCAATGAAGCATAACAGCCTCATACGCCGTCTGTCCATGAAACCTATGGTAGCATACAAGGAACAAGTTTAGACCATGGTCAATGTGCAAGTATTGTTACTACACCACCCTTTAGACACACCTTAATAAAGTGCCAGATCCATCGTCATTCATTCAATGTTGCAGCAGGTCAATGCCAATTTCCTGTGAAATGAGATATCAAGTGTGAGAATAACTGAAAATATATAGAATGGTAATTTATTAGGATTTAGCATGCAAGCATTTGCAATGTATAACAGCCAGTTCTCAGGCGATATTTGGAATAAATCATGTTTGCACAAAGTTAAATTACTCTGCCACGTAACTTACTACCAACTACAGAACACAGTAAATTAACAAACTAACAGGAGTGGAGAAGTCTTGTCTTACCTACACAGCCTTAAAGCTCTTTGGTAGCTGCTGCATGCTAGCCTCAGCACTGTTATCACTCCCCTGCTTCACTGCTCCTGGGGGTGGTTTTGCTACTTCCCTCCCTCAGCTGGCTTCCATGGCTAGCCTCAAAAGACTTGCATGTAAGCTAGCCTCCTCCGGATGTTTTCTTCCCTTCCAACCTCTTTCCTCAGTCTTTGCCAGTGAGGCTTTTTGATTGTACTGGTGCACCACTCTGGTCAACTTACAGTGTGTTGCAGTTTTACCACTATTGAATTTTCCCAAAGTTCCGCATTCACCCATGTCAACTCTTACACCGATAGTGTCCTTCCCATGATGCATCTTACCAAATCACACAAGTGTTCCCTCCCTCTCCCAAACCCTCAAAGAGGCTAACAAGACAACGGTTTAAAAAAAAACTGAAAGGTGTTTTATTCATCATTCTTGATTAGATGCAGATACACAAAAATAAAAACCAGACTTAAAAAGAAATCTACATAAACCCCATTGGAATGCCTTTCCAGAAACAAAATAATCCTGGACACATTTTGTTTAGTTTGTTTAAAAAATGAAGCCCCTCCATGATTCTCCTAATGTACATCACTGAGCAGTACATCTGTTTGGCTGAGCAGATCTAGGAGGTAAACCTGCCCTTCCCTGTCGCTTGCTCTCCTCTCCTAAGTACTCAGTCCTGTTGAACAATACGGAACAACATAGTTAAACTGTGAACTTCACTTAAATGACCTGACATCCTGAGAGATTTGTACTAGAGATGAGATGTTTAATACTTGGGAGCTACATGTACAAATAATCTCCACTACTTTAACATGAACTTGGTTTCAGAGTGAATTTTACTGGGTCAAGCAAAAGACATCAAGTCCTCACCTTGTCAAATGTTAAAATCGTCTGCTAGATCCTCCACCACCACCACCATATCCGCCGCCACCGCCTCCGCCAGCGCTACCCCCATAGCCACCTGAGAACACAATAGAGGTTAAGCACCAAATACCAATCGCTCATCGATGGCACAGGTCGAATCAATACTGCTGTCACTCACCACCATAAGGCCCACTGTTCCTGCCGCCTCCTCCTCCTCCTCCACCACCGCCGCCACCACCACCACCTCCAAAGTTGGTCCCTTTCATGGGGCCGTAGTTGGAAGACTGGTTATTGTAGTTTCCAAAGTCATTGTAGCCGTTGCCTCCACCGCTGCTGCCTCCACTCCCGTAGTTACCTATAGAGGAATCTGTTGATTAGATAACGCCTTAGAACAGGGTTGCATTATGGGGGAGGGAGAATGATGAACTCACCACCACCGCCGAAGTTTCCATTTCCATTACCGTTGTTGTAGCCATCATAGCCGTTTCCCCCATAACCGCCTCCGCCACCCTGGTTGCCGTAGCCTTGCCCGCCTCCGTAGCCACGGTTCCCACCGCCACCCCCTCCGTAGCCACCACCGCCATAACCTGCAACAGATGTATTGAGTACATCAGCGGCGCCTAAGGGGAATTGTTTTTGTTAATATTTGATTCTTTAAACATGCATCATTTGTGGCGTAGCGTGAACAGAAAGATGCTAACCTAGATTATCGCCATCTCCGCCGCCGTAGCCATTGTTGTAGTTGTCACCGCCGTATCCTCCACCTCTGCCACCTTTAAAGACAATAATTGGAATCACTTAGTCTTCTAAATAAATAAATAAATACTAAGAAACTCATAATGGAATATCAAATTTGGTGGTACTAACACCACATACCACGGTCCCCGAAGTATCCATCACGGCCAAAATCATTACCTCCATAACCACCCCCTCTGTTGAAGTTGCCAGGGCGACCTGAGGGTGAACAACAGCTTTGTCAGTTCAGAGACATAAAGAACCAACACACATTGGTGTATAGTGCATTAAAACGTCTCATACTCATGCCTGAATTCTGCATCTCTTGCTTCGAGAGGGCCTTCCTCACTTCACAATTGTGGCAGTTGACTGTGTGGTATTTCTGAACTGTAAATAAAATAAATATATTAAACATCAAAGTTCACCAATACGTGAAAGTCACACAGCAACTTCATTAGCTGTCCACTTACTGACAATCCTGTCCACTGAATCGTGATCGTCAAACGTCACGAATGCAAAACCTCGCCTCTTGCCCGTGTTGCGGTCAGTCATGATTTCAACCAAGTCTATCTTTCCAAACTGGCTGAAGTAGTCTCGCAGCTGGGCCTCCTCTGTGTCTTCTTTGATACCGCCTACGAAAATCTTCTTTACTGTTACATGGGCGCCTGGTTTATTAGAGTCCTGCAAAAAAAACAAAAAACACATTGTTTCACAACACAGAAGGGGCCATCACACAAGATAATTGTTTTACTGTACTAGTGAATGTGTAAACAGAACAAAACTCGAACCTCTCTGGAAACCGCTCTCTTGGGCTCTACCATTCTGCCATCAACCTTATGAGGGCGTGCATCCATGGCAGCATCTACTTCTTCCACAGTGGAGTAGGTCACAAAACCGAATCCCCTGGATCTTTTGCTGCCGGTATCCCTCATCACCTTGAAGCCACAATTGTCACTTTAATTGAAATGCCAATAACTAATACATTATTAGTAATATAACAAGGCTTATCAGAAATACAATACTAACCACACAATCGGTCAGTGTGCCCCATTGTTCAAAATGGGCTCGCAAGCTTTCGTCTGTCGTCTCAAAACTCAGTCCTCCAATAAAGAGCTTGCGGAGCTGCTCCGGTTCACGTGCGCCTTGATCGTGAGAACACTGAAATAAAAAGCACCCACGGGATTAAACGTGAATTTATTCGCCTAACAAAGCAGAGGCGTCAGCCATTGCTAGGCTAACGAATAATTTCCCATCGCACGGCCATTAACGTTACACAAGAGGGTGGAGGAAAACGCCGCCGCCATTACTGGGTAAAAAAAATAAAATAACATTTGTAAGGTTCAACATATTTTTGAAACACACGACCCTTGGCCGGCAGGGGACAGCACCATAATAACGGCGTCATTGCTAATTTGCCCAGTTGATAAACAGAAAACTCCATGTATTTTGAATGTATAAAATTGAACAATAGGCCATGCGGCCTAGTTTTTGTAAGATGGCGGCTTTAAAGAAAAAAAACGTACTGCGCCATCTACCATGAATAGATTCTAAATGTTCCCGTTGATACATGCTAGCGTTCCAAATTCGTGTTTCAACATAATTGTAATATGCATTATCTGCGAAGTTACGAATAGAAATTACTTACTTCTTTCGACATCTTGCTGCAGTACACTCGGTGACTGCGTGCTCACGGCGAAGAGAGAATGTAGGAACGGCCTTAGCTTTCAAGGAATATCACAAATACGAGAAGACACGCCTCCGACCCTAACCTATTGGTAGACGTTTCCCGCGCCCCTCCGTCATTGTGTACGAAAACATGTAGTGGACGAAAGGATTTCATCAAAGCTTACGGCCAATTACATTTGGAGTATAAAACGCCCTATAACCCCGGTCCAGAACAAGGATATGGCTAACATTAAATATCGTTATAAATAATTATCAATCAATGAAATAAAGTAAACTTCATTGGAATATAAAATAAAATGGCATGATCCATGTGAAGTGGTTAATTTTGTATCATTTTGTTTTTATGAAAGCCTATTTTTTGCTAAAACACACTGTTTCCGTATGCATTTTAATTTTAGTAAATGTGTACGTTACACGTGTGATGAAATACATTTTGTATATTTTCATTTCCTCTAGTATGTGCAAATTCTAGTATGTGCGAATTTACCTGGCAATATGTGTGTGTGTGTGTGTGTGTGTGTGTGTGTGTGTGTGTGTGTGTGTGTGTGTGTGTGTGTGTGTGTGTGTGTGTGTGTGTGTGTGTGTGTGTGTGTGTGTGTGTGTGTGTGTGTGTGTGTGTGTGTTGATACAGAGGAAGATATCAAGTAGATAATGACACAGGTAGAGGTAGATTCACAAGGCTCCGATTTTCAAGATGTCGCGTCAGCTGACGAAGGGGCGTGCTTCCTAGTGCGCTCTAACCCGCGCTTTTACGTCCGGGCTCATTAGATTCTTGTGGTCCAAGTCAGAGGTTATCCCGGAGTGACCAAAACAGCCGTACCGCCGATAGTCGTGCACATCAGCTTGCGTTTAGAAGGTCAGTTCCACGTTTCTTCCTCACATACAAATGTAATATTTTGAAGTATTCCAGCCGGGGCCTTTCTGAACTCGCTAAATTTTGAGATCGACAAGCTAACTGCTAATGCTACCGGCTTTAGCAGTGTATGCCTCTGGGCAGATCAGCTAGCTGGGAATCCAATAACTAAATGTCATATTAGCAAGTCCTACCTCTTGCTGTTAATATGCAGTGTGTTGTCGAAAATGTATTCACTTGTTTTATGTATAAAGTGTGCATAATTAAAACGAATAACAGCCTTGCAAACGTCTGATAAACCGTCTGGTAGCATAATGCATAAAGGAAGCTAATGTTATCCTAAGTGTGCTAACTGACTTGCATATAACATGTTGGCCAGTATTTCATAATTATTGATTACTTTTCGATTATTTAATAGACAAAACGTACTCGGCATTTATTTATTTGCGCTTCTCTTTTCTATACATGCCAGGGTGAAGTGTCTGTCCTTTTGAAGACAGTTGTTAAGGGTCAATAAGCGAACTGGTTGCAATGGGCAAGAAATCTCGCGAAGACGATTCCTCCTCCTCCCAAGAGGAAGAATATGTTGTTGAGAAAGTGCTGGACAGAAGAGTAGTGAAAGGCAGAGTGGAGTTCTTCCTTAAATGGAAGGGATATTCAGAGTAAGTTTAACGTTGCATTTAATTCAACACGCTGTTTTACTGTTTGGACTCGGATGTGTTTATTTACTCCGTTCTTTGATTTTATATTGTTACACAGGAAACACAACACCTGGGAGCCAGAGAAAAACCTCGACTGCCCCGAGTTGATTTCTGAGTTCATGAAGACCTACAAGAAGAGCAGCAGCACTAGCGGAAGCTCCACGCCGAGCAGTGCAAGCAAATCATGCACGAGTGTGTCGCGTTCCAAAGAAACGAGTGGATCAAAGAAAAAACACTCTGACGACGAGGAAGGTGGTAGTAAGCTCAAGAAGAAGAAGGAAGTAAGTATGTATGTAATGGCCAGTGTTACAAAGGGGCAGCGGTTTTTTAAGGTTGTAATTAATATTACATTTAACAATTGAAGGGAGAGATGATGGTCATGCATGGTGGCTACAAATGATCGAATCAGCCATGTTCATTATGACAATAAGAGGGACTATAAAGAGTCACATTTGCATTGTATGTGTCTTTCAGGATGAAGTTCTTGTTGCGCGTGGCTTTGAAAGAGGACTGGAACCAGAGAAGATCATTGGAGCTACAGATTCTTGTGGGGACTTGATGTTCCTCATGAAGTGGTGGGTGTTTTGCTTTCATGATTAATGCAAGATAGTTCCTGATATCTCTATAATGCATTACTCTAACAAGCCAAAAGCTTTGTGGAATTTGTTGTTAGCGTATGTGATCGGTGAAACGGTCCACAGTAGGATAGCCCTCATTGATCGTGTATTATAAGTACTTCCTTGAGGGTGGCCACTAGTCGTGTATTGTACGCAAAGTCAGATTTTTAACCCCTCTTCTGTCCTCCTTTTGAGATGTTTTTCATACCGGGCCCACATTCTTTCACCCATTAATCTATTGTTCACATTCAAGGTATTTCAACATGTTAAAATCACTCCATTTTTGTTTCCAAACCCGACTGTCACTGCCAAACAAACAAATATGAAGCTGTTTATATTATACAGATTCAGTTTGTTATGGTTCCTGCCGCACATGCAGTGCTTGCAACAGTGCACTGCTATGTAAATATACCGTAACTTAGGCTAATGAAAACCCTTGTTTTGCCAGTCTCGCATCAGAAACGATGTAGCAGTGTCATAAACAACAATGTCTTTCCATAATGATGAATCCTTTCACAATTCACTACAGAAATGTTTTACAAAAACTTTGTAGCATAGTGCTACTGTTTAGTGTTGTGTGTATTAGAATGATCTCATCTTAAATAGCGGTTTATGTAGTTTTAGAGTCTTATGTATTTAGAAATATATTGGATATTCACACCAGAGTTACAGCGAGGTGGAGAACTAAAGATTTGATCACCTGTATGAGTCCGATGTGTCCAGCTGTGCATATCTGCCGAGAAGACGGTCAGGCAGCAGCATTACTCTATAGAGCCATCGTTTCTACACAACAGGCGAATAACAAAGTACCCTGCCTTAAACAATAGCCTGACTATGCAACTAACTTGATACGACTCACTTTTCAAAAGGTTGTCAATGGCTATAACATTAAAATCACTGTTTAGAAGTGTATCCTGCTAGCTCTAAAACAGGAAAAGGCAGGTTCAAAAACTGTCGCCAGTGGAGCTCCGGTGTGGGTGTAACACACAGACTGTAAAAAACACAGGTTACTGACTTTCTATATGTGTACATTGGTGGAAACTAGGGAATAATTTAAAACGGGTGCCAAGAGAAGTACTTGTTGAGATTTTGACAGTTTATTCAATCAGTTTTTTGGGTATTTCTTGCATCCCTATTCGCGCTGTTTATTTGGTTGTCATGACGTAGAGTGATTGACGTCCTCTCACTGTTCCAGTTGCTTATCCCGTTTTGAGTTCAGTGGAGAGAACAGCTCTGCAGTCATATTATTGTTAAATCATGACATTTTATGCAATTCTGAACCAGCGGCCGGAATAACTTTGCAGACATGGCTGCAAAAATGTCTATAAAGGAAACCCTGATATATGACTCTGGGAAAAGTTGCAAGATATTTCCATATTGTCATTCTTTTTAGGGGATGTACATAATGAGGCTAATACAATATTTGCTTAAGTTTTGCATGTAATAATCGTAATTCCGGTGACGTCTGTACTACATATAATTATATACAGTATCTCACAAAAGTGAGTACACCTCTCACAGTTTTGTAAATATTTGAGTAAATCTTTTCATGTGACAACACTGAAGAAATGACACTTTGCTACAATGTAAAGTAGTCAGTGTACAGCTTGTATAACAGTGTACATTTGCTGTCCCCTCAAAATAACTCCACACACAGCCATTAATGTCTAAACCGCTGGCAACAAAAGTGAGTACACCCCTAAGTGAAAATTAGGGCCTAATTAGCCATTTTCCCTCCCAGGTGTCATGTGACTCGTTAGTGTTACAAGGTCTCAGGTGTGAATGGGGAGCAGGTGTGTTAAATTTGGTGTCATCGCTCTCACACTCCCTCATACTGGTCACTGGAAGTTCAACATGGCACCTCATGGCAAAGAACTCTGAGGATCTGAAAAAAAGAATTGTTGCTCTACATAAAGATGGCCTGGGCTATAAGAAGATTGCCAAGACCCTGAAATTGAGCTGCAGCACGGTGGCCAAGACCATACAGCGGTTTAACAGGACAGGTTCCACTCAGAACAGGCCTCGCCATGGTCGACCAAAGAAGTTGAGTGCACGTCTGAGACAATATCCAGAGGTTGTCTTTGGGAAATAGACGTATGAGTGCTGCCAGCATTGCTGCAGAGGTTGAAGGGGTGGGGGGTCAGCCTGTCAGTGCTGAGACCATACGCCGCACACTGCATCAAATTCAGATGGTGTCAAGCGTGTGTGGCGGCAACCAGGTGAGGAGTACAAAGACAAGTGTGTCTTGCCTACAGTCAAGCATGGTGGTGGGAGTGTCATGGTCTGGGGCTGCATGAGTGCTGCCGGCACTGGGGAGCTACAGTTCATTGAGGGAACCATGAATACCAACATGTACTGTGACATACTGAAGCAGAGCATGATCCCCTCCCTTTGGAGACTGGGCCGCAGGGCAGTGTTCCAACATGATAACGATCCCAAACACACCTCCAAGACGACCACTGCCTTGCTAAAGAAGCTTAGGGTGAAGGTGATGAACTGGCCAAGCATGTCTCCAGACCTAAACCCTATTGAGCATCTGTGGGGCATCCTCAAACGGAAGGTGGAGAAATGCAAGGTCTCTAACATCTACCAGCTCCGTGATGTCGTCATGGAGGAGTGGAAGAGGACTCCAGTGGCAACCTGTGAAGCTCTGGTGAACTCCATGCCCAAGAGGGTTAAGGCAGTGCTGGACAATGATGGTGGTCACACAATATATTGACACTTTGGGCCCAATTTGGACATTTTCACTTAGGGGTGTACTCACTTTTGTTGCCAGCGGTTTAGACATTAATGGCTGTGTGTTGAGTTATTTTGAGGGGACAGCTAATTTAAATTGTTATACAAGCTGTACACTCACTACTTTACATTGTAGCAAAGTGTCATTTCTTCAGTGTTGTCACATGAAAAGATACTCAATACAAAAATGTGAGGGGTCTACTCACTTTTGTGAGATACTGTATTACATCCCATCCCTCAGATTATCCTTCATGACCATGGCACGACTATGTCCCCAATGCATCCCATTAATTACATAGACAATGGCGGCCTGCCATAGTTTCATAACGAACCGAAAATACTTTTACAAATGTTTACACTTCTCATCTCATATAGCCGTGTTTCCACCAAAATACCTTTAGTCCCAGGAACTGCATTTAAAGGGCCTAAAAGGTTCCTTCAGCCCCTTGTTGTCTGCGTTTCCAATGCTGTCTAAAGACCCTCAAAGGTAGGGCAAATTAAGGTCCTTTTACATCAGGCACATAACGAATAAAAGACATGTGAGAAATGGTGAGTGAAAGATCTGAGCAACATCATCGCGTCAACTATTTGCATCAGTTATGGTGTGAATATGCAGCATTTTCCATTAAGAATCGCGGCAGTGAAAAAGACTAATGGATCCAATCCTCAACCTCATTAAATTGAACAGGAATGTATGCTCCGTACTTTCATAAAGATGTACTATGTATTTAGAGGAATCAATTATTATGGAGTTTGAGTTTTAATCCAAGTGTAAAATAATGGCGCGCAAGGCAGTTTTTAGGTTGTTTCCCTGTTCGATAACTAAAAGTAGGCTATTGCTCTGTCAGAGAAAGTTTGTATCCAAAACTAGACTTGCTATACAAATGCACACTGTCATTTTATCAAAAGCAACCTATATTCACGTCCCGCAATGCAAGCAAACATTGGATTGTAGTGCCGACTGCTATGAAGACGAATGATCAATACATATAACAGAGAGCCATAATAACCGGTCTATGAATGTTGTTTATCACAATGGATGGAAGAACTATGAGGCAAGCTGTCGAATCCTGATCATGTGGTCACTTCCGTCTGAAAACAATTTCAGACATCTCTTCCTTCTCCAAGCTGGGGACCGGAAAGGGTTCGATGGTGGAGGTGGGCCTGAGGCTGGAGGTCTGAAGCTAGACCCTTCTCAACCTTTTGGGGGAAAAAAATAATGTCCCCAGAACTTCATTTAGACCCTGGTTCCTGCGGTGGAAACGCACTACGTTCCTCCAAAGGTTCCTGGTTCCTGGGTAGGGTTCCGGAGGAAGGCGTTGTAATGCAAATCAATCTACAAGTGGTGTTGGGATTTGGTATATCTTTTATGCCATGCCATCACCGTTCATATCTATACAATGTGTTTATGATTAAATTGTTAACTAGAGCACAAAATATTTTACTACAGCCAAAAGTTCTTCATAGATTCAGCATCTTAATGTTGCTCCCAAAGTGCAGCAGATTATGCATTTAACTTAAAATGTACAAAATAAGAAGTACAACATTTTCTTCTGGGTGCCGCTAGAGGGTCCGAGGTCCACCCCCCTATAGTCTCACAAAATCCTGTGGGAAACACTGGTCCCCGTAGATTTTGGCATTGACCTTCTTTCTGACCTCTGGTCTTGTGCAGGAAAGACTCGGACGAGGCGGATCTTGTGCTCGCTAAGGAAGCCAATCACAAGTGCCCTCAGATCGTCATAGCCTTCTACGAAGAGCGCCTCACCTGGCATGAAGACGGGGACAAGAAGGAGAAGGATGCTGTAAGTGTGTGAGCACATCGCCTGGAATAGAGACCCTCTGCTGCAGGGACAAATTTGACATTTTCAGAACCTCATCTTTTCCTTAATAACGGCCAGTTATCTTGGCAAATGGAGGACCCACCCCCTAACACACACACACTATGCTATATCTCCAGCGATGCCCCATGTATCGGTCATCACAGAACGGCCCCACATCGCTGAAAATGATCAAAGATGACCCAGAGATGAGAAGGTGGTAGACATCCTGCTGGAGGGAGTTGTTGCATTGTACCATTTTTGTCTTTTTGATGTGTCTGTAGTTTTAAAGTGAAATAAGATGGACTGACTCCATTTTTATCCTATGGCATTTGCATGGACATGTAGGCATTCAGTCAACTTGAGATGTAGCTGTGCTTTTGTTCTGTGAAATGTTCCCTCCATCATGTTCTAGTGACCTCTTACAAAGTCTGGTATGAATCTGTAGCTGGAGCTTTCTGAATGTTTTAACTACAGATCTTTCATTACGGACAACTCTGTTTTATTTGTTGGTTTTTATTTTTGCACATTTTAAGGTTGTATTAAATATTGCCAAAATACCACCAACTTTTGACGATGTTGGCAACATCCAGCATCTTCTGCAAATCTTATTGCATCCTGTGCGCTTTTACTTTCAGTTAACGGTTTAAAAAAAATGGACATTACTGTTCATTTTTTACTTTTGTAGTGTGATGGCTTGCCACATATTTAATGAGTTACGTAAGTGCTAATATTGGTGTTTGTAAAAGCCAATCTCTTGCTGATGGGCATCATCATATTTCTCTTTTTTTATTTTTTTTCAGACTTGTACATTTGTTATGCACTTGTATAAAGACTTCAAATTAAACGTTTCTTTGTTCCTTTCAATTATCTAAATGTGGAATTAAGGCGCATCATTACAGCACCATCTAACCACTTCATGTTGTGAATTCCCAGACAATCTTCTTTGTACAGAACCATTTCAGAAGTCATTTCAGAGGTCTGCCACCTTGTGGAGAAAATTATCTTTAGATGGCTTTTTGGTATTGGATTCAGGCAACCATGGTCCATTTATAAGGCTCTGTAATTGTGATGGTACTTAATTGTATTATTCAAGAACACCAGAACCTCCATGTTTAGAGGACTTGTCTTTGATACTCTTGTAACGACACATGCACCAGAAGTGTTCATATCATTGGTTTATTGTGACCTGTGACTTTTTAAATATTGTAGTAAACCTGTATTCCTTTGTCCGACTGCAGTAACCTCTATTCCGATAGGGCATTCAGGTTTTTATTTATGTCAAAAAGAAAAAGACCAAATTCAAATGTCTTTATAGTCTTGTCTGATAGTGGTGTAATGTTTTTTCTTCCTAAACTGTATTGGGCAATGACCATGAAATGTGATTCTATTGTCAATGCTTTGCTGTTGCTTTTTAAAATGGGAGGTATGCCTTCTGTGTGTTATTTAGCCAGTGTAACCAACCTACTGTAAATAATTTATCTGGATCAAATGTATAACTTAAAACATGTAATTTTAACTAATTAAGGATTAGGATTTTTTGTTTGCTATAATTGACTTTCAATTCAGCCTTTCAACATATGCTAGCCATTACTTGAATTGAAAAAGACACCTTTACCAATCTTGTCTGAATTTTAACAGTTGGCTCCCAATTGTATAGTATCAATATTTAATAAACAATTCCAGTGTTTTAATGGAAGTTTATTATTTAAGGGTTTAATTGCATTTATTTACTTTATTTACATGTGTGAATCGCATTCTTGAGTGCAAACACGGATGGCATTTGTGACGGCCTATGGCTGTAATCCAATAGGGTTTATTTATTGAATAATTCCATAACGGTGGCTAGATTCATCCAGCAGGGGGTGGTGTTTGGCATAACATGTGATATAACCACACGTCCTTAATACAAACCATTTACAAGACAAACACTTCATGCTGGTCATAAAACACTGAAACCCATAAAAAGGATCATTCCACAGAGCAACTAATACATTAAATGTTATGAATACCTTTTAACGGATGTGCGTTCATGTTTAGATTTTTACTTGCACAATCCAAATGTAATTTACTTAGATTTCGTTATGTCTTATAATGCTAAATCTATTCTGCATTAATGTCAACTTACACTTTTTGATTTGCAAAAGTTTTTGGGTTAATTTGAGCATTTTAATAAAAGAAAACAGGACCTCCTAAGCCCCACATTGCACACACGTGTATTCATTTACACTGTGATTGTGTGTGTCCTGTATTAATCTTCCCAACCAAATATAAACGGGCTTTGAACGTGATCTTTACATCCACACATACATTTCTATGTGCACGGACGAACAAAGTGGTGCATCGCTCCGCCTCTAAGGCGATGGAATTTTCCTAGCAAAAAAAGAGGCTGTTACACTCCAAACGGAATTCAAAGGTCACTAGTAAATGTTCAGCCCCTGGGACCATTAAGTCTGGCAAAGGGCTTGAGCAGCATGCTATTTTATGGCGCCTAGAGCTCTGCTGACAAACCTGGCCCAATGGGTTTGGATGGGGGTGGGCCTACACTGTGCTGCCCGCAATGAAGGGGATTTGGTTTCGGTGCATGGTTTACAGTGCAACAGTGATATGAGAAAAATAGAAATGTTATATATGTACATAAATGAACAAAATGGAAAATCGTTAAAAATGTGTGTATACTCAGGTTTAGAATGTTGATATTTATACTGCTCCTCAGCTGATAAGATCCCTCGTTAGACAGACCCATTCGATAGACCCTTGCTATAACATAACTTCCATTGAAAAGTTAATTGACACTCGTAGATTAGTGGACGTGTACAAGGGTTAGGGTTAGGTTGTTTTCTCAGCATTAAACAACGTAGCTGTAACCTTACAGGGAAATTGAATTCCAGTTTTAATTTGCCATTGGCCTCTGACATTGGCAGAGGTTGGCCGTCCTGCAGCACATTACGAGCGTCACGGGAGCTGCAGCTCACCGGTGGCAAGGAGTCCTGGGAAGCCATTGCTGGCACGGGACTTGGCCTCTCAAATGTTGAGCAGCTTCTTCATCGACGCCAAAGAACAACTAACACAACCTTTAAGGGCATTCTTCAGCATAATACAATAGAGAAATCGAAAACAATTAATTATTCAGCCTTTAAAAAAATAAAAAAATAAAAAAAACGTCCTTGAGTCCGTATCCCAATAAAGCCCATGCCATTTGAGTCAGCTTGTGTCGCCGTAAAGGCAGCTGTCTGGCCGTGGCTCCGTTCGGAGATCCGCAGTGAGGACCCAGCCCACTGTCCGGGGCAAGGCGTTCCGATCCCTGGGAGGGTGATTGCGGCGTGATGCCCTAATTTGGGTGCCTATCACACTCACTGTGCAATACAGCAATCTCCGCAGCCTGGGGCTCCTTCATTGCATGCACCCCCACCACCCTCACCCAACCACCACCCTTCCCCCACTGCGCCATACCACCAGTATCCTTGTGTAGCTCTCGTCCAAATCCCCCACACCACACACACACACACACACTCTATCTCTCTCTCTCTCTCTCTCTCTCTCTCTCTCTCTCTCTCTCTCTCTCTCTCTCTCCTTTCTCCCCCTTCATCTGCTCTCCCCACCAGGGGAAAGAGTTATAGCTGCCATAAAAGGCAGGTAATGCATTGTTAACTAATTCTGTCTGCTCAGAGCTGATATATCCTCTCCTCTAAATCTCTGTGCCTCCAATAAAATGCAAATGGTAATGCTTGCCCTCCATGAGCTGATATCATTTTTAACTGCCCAGAGGTAAATGCTGGAGGAGGATGTGACACGTTGAGCCACCAGACACTGTCCCCTGCAGGTCTAGACCTCATGTTGGCAGGTCCCTAGTTTGTATGCATGGTCTGCCAAAGGCTTGATGGTGTAAATGTGGGTGTATGGTTCAGTATACCTTGTATGTGTGTGTGTGTGTGTGTGTGTGTGTGTGTGTGTGTGTGTGTGTGTGTGTGTGTGTGTGTGTGTGTGTGTGTGTGTGTGTGTGTGTGTTTGTGTGTGTGAGTTGCGGGGAGAAATTCAGAGTTCAAGAATTTATTGGTGAAAACATCTTTGGGCCACAAATTGTTTGGACAATGATTTCAGGTGACATGGCGGTTATTTTGCCTTGCTAACCCGCGCTCCTATTAGCATGTTAGCAAAGTATCTGCTGAACAATCTCAGGGACTTTCCTTCCCTACCAACAATCAAATACTACCAGCGAACACGCCTGCAGAGATAACGCATCATAATTCCATGCTAATAGTATGGTCCCATTTCACGCAGCTTTGGGCTCCTAAATATATTATCTTTATAGTTTTTTCTGCCAAGTTATAAGGACCAGTGATTTGCATTCTTTCATAACTGGAGGACTGTCCAGTAATCAAACCATTAATGTATTTACAGAACAGAGGGCTAGGGAAACACACACAAAATGTCAAGCCATTTCATGATTGAACAATTAAAACCATAATCACCCATATACAATGTTTTAATCAAGCCAAGACGATTTTCTAACGTCACAACAATTTATTTGTTTCTTTGTGTGTGTCGTACGGTTGGTTATTTGAGAGAACTGACAGGCATATTGTTTTCATTCAAGCCAATTTGAAGTAATTTATTGGATAATAATAATCATATAATATATTAATATCGTAACTTTAACAATCAAAGTCGCTGTAGCAAGAATACACTGAAGGAAATGGATTCAAAGATGCAGAATGGTTTTCAAGCATGGAAGGGACAAGTGTTGTGACTCACTCCGTTTAACATACCGGCACAACTACATCTCAATCGGGATCTTATTTACAGGCCCAAGTGGAGGCTTTTAAACGGTAAATGAATACTGATTGATTTTAAATTGGGATTATTCTCCCTTGTAAGATTAGCTCCAAGTCCCCCACTGCTAAACTACAAGTGGTGATTGTGATTGTGACTGCAAAATCTAAGCGTTACTTCTGCAGTTCCCTCTGCCATGTGGCAAGACACATTAGACAAGCCTGAGTTGGCTACTCACAGCAATTTGGATGAAAACGATGCCACAAAATGGGCTGCTGTTGTGGCGGAAAATGCAAGCTCAGCAGGGTATGAGTTTAAAGCACTGAATACGTTAAAAACACGCCATGGGCTTAGTGAAGGCTGAGCGTAGTCTCACTGCCATGGCATCGGCTGCCCGGCTTCTCATGTTAGCGTGTGCATGGTTTCACGGCCAGCCACACTGTACGTGATTAGTGCGGAAGGCTGGCCGCCATTGGTGCCTGCTGCATATGATACCAAGGGGTGTTGGTTGAGTGAGGCCACAGCTGCTGGGACACAGTGATCATGATCTGGCCCGGCCAGGGAGAGGCTAGTCCAGCCATGCCTCCTGCAGTAACCCCCCCCCCCCCCCCCCCCTCTACCCACCAGACAGGGCCTCATGGGGTGGGGGGGGTAGACTGCCAAACCGCTTTGGTCAGCATGGGTCTCCGTTATTAATGATAGCAACTTATTGTCGCCCTTTTACAGTTAAAAGTCATCTTGGGTTTCCACAGTGAAGCTGGATGTGTGGCTGTGCTAATCCATTCCTATTCGGTGGAGACACGTACGCAGGCTGCTTTACAGTCAACCCTGGGTCGTTTGTATGGCCCGCGCTGACCATGACGTGCTCTGGCCTGGGCCCTCCACAGCAGCCTTGATACATCACCATTAACTGTATAAGGTTACACCATATATGAACGAGAGGCCTTATACGCCTGTAGTTCCATAATGCGATGCCCATTACCAAGTGAGAACCCCCCCGGGTGCGACGGACACATTCTGCCAGACGCAGCGAGGGTGGGAGGAACATCTGTCTATTACAGAACTCTCCCTGTCCTACATTTCAATTCTAAAATGTCAAATAAACATAATGTTTCAGGACTGCCATTCCTATGAAGGATTAGAGTTCAGAGAGTGCATGAAATCCCCAGGATTTTCTATGGCAGTATTTATTTCAACAGGAGATGTTGAGGTCCACATTCATTGATCCACCAGGACTAGTTCTGGCATAACTGTAATTTGAAAGGGCTGCCCAAAAAGGCCCTGGCTCAGAATAGAAACACTTTCTTTCTAACATAAAGGATCAGCGTTAGCCTTGAACTGAACTGCAACTTTAATGGCTCACAAAAGCTTGATAAATTCTTCAATAAAGCGGCCATGCATAACAAATCTTTCACGTTAAAAAAAGAATAGATGATGTGTGGCACTAGCGAGCAGGCCTCATGAAAGGTTCATGAATACGTTTTATACCTCAATAGTATAAACGCCGTCCTTATAAGGGCTCCTGTTGTCCCTCGAGTCCCGCAGGATACATACATTAAACACACATTTGAGTGCTCACAGACTAGTCCATTACAGTCATTAGTGGTAAACAAGTTTGTAATAAAACTTGGTAGAATGGGCTGAGATGGTCAGCCTGCTGATTCATGCTAACACATGGGTGAAATATTATCCGTCGTTGGTGTCGTACTTCTGAGGGTGCCAGGGTGATGAGGGGCTTTGATGCAGGATATCTAACACATACAGAGCGATACATCTAAACAGCTCATGTCCAAACATTGAGTCTTTCATCTCATCTGTTGGCCTGAAATCAACTTTGGCAACACAGTGTGGCAAAAAAACAGGAAAAGCGAGAGAATCTGGGAAGCAGAGTAGACCAAACAGATGTCGCCCCACAACATGGACACCCCCCGGCTTCCTTCTCCTCCTCCTTGCTGTCTAGTAGCCTCCATTTTCTGTCTTTATGGCTCCCTGCTCTCTCTCTCCCCCAATCTCCCCTTCTCGCTCACCCCCCGCTCTCTACCTCACTTTCATTCCTGTTTTAACCCTCTTCCTTCCCTTTTCATTTAATTCGTTTTCTTTCATATTTTTCTTTTTTGTATTTTGGTTCCAAATCGGTTTCCACGAACCTGAGAGTTGTCACTGAGCGATTATTTGAGCACACATTATTTTCCTCCAGCTTTTGGTTATAAGACGAACAGAGGGTATAGAATAGAAGAAGAAGAAGAAGAAGAAGAAGAAGAAGAAGAAGAAGAAGAAGAAGAAGAAGAAGAAGAAGAAGAAGAAGAAGAAGAAGAAGAAGAAGAAGAAGAAGAAGAAAGAGTGTGTCATGTGTTTCCACTTTTGACCACTCCTCCATGGCATGTCCACACCTGGTTTGTTTTAGAATGCTGCTGCAGCAGGACTGCTATCAGCAAACCAGTTTGCAGACAAATCTGGGCAGGGTCTAAATGTTTATTCCAGAGTAAAGTAACATACACAAAGAGAAGTTAAGGAATTGTTATGTATCATCCTTGACTGAGTTGTTGTAATGTCAGCGTTGTGATGCAGAAATAAACAGCTGAGACCCAGTGGGCCTGTGGTGAAGATGCAAACTGCAAAAATGGCTTTTAACCTGTGGGCTTTTTGC
>JACYXH010000160.1:192500-195000 GCA_026745465.1 Lota lota
GAAGTCTAATACAACATTTCAGACATGTTGTGCAAACCATTATCATTTTAGATATGTTTCCACCTGTTCAAACGCAAATGATTCCTTTGCCTGTTAGTCTGCACATGTCTGGAAATATTTTTCTATCGATGATGAATGTTGTGCATGCATCCTTTGTGCGTGTGGTTTCTGTGTGCATGGACGTGAATGAATGTATGTATATGCCTTTCACGTTTTCAGTGTTAAGTACAATCTTTGGAAGGACCCGTAACCTCAGAGTGTCTTATGGCCTAAGAGCTGCAGATCCATCACTCTTAATGGAAGAGTGTAAGTTTCAGCCATTGAAAGAGAGAAGACACCAGGGCTGGGCGATTTATGGTGGAGGCAGAAGTGGAACTGCCGGCTCTGATCTGATCTCAGTGGGCTGGGGCTACAGGCAGGGCTGAGCTGTGCCCCGGGCTAGGGCTATTCAAACAGGCATGGGCACGCACACACACGCACACACACACACGCATGCAGTCACGCACACACACGCATGCACGCACGCACGCACTCACTCACGCACACACACACACACACACACACACACACACACACACACACACACACACACACACACACACACAGGCATAGCACTAATGTCTATGGAGGCTCAGACTCGGACCTCATCTCTAAATCCACACCCCTCTCTATGCTTTTGATGTTCCGCCCCCCTACTTCATCTCGTCCGGCCTTTGCACGTCCATCTTACCCAGAGAGTGGTGGGCGCTGGGTGGTGAAATATGGAGTGCAGACCAGTTACATGTTATCTTAGGAGATAGGGCAGGTGTAAATTACGTGGGAGGCTCTGGTCACTTTTATTTATGAGAGGCCTGTCAGGTGTTTAGGTGTTGGAGTGAGATGCGCAGCTTAAATAGTTTACTTTGCTGTAAATCAAGGCATGCAGACCACATTAATCTTGACGATCTGTGCTTATGTCTGTATTTAAGACCATGTTGTTTTTAGTGCAAGATAACTCCAGGGCTCATTTTACGATTATTGTTAAGCCAATGTGTGTATATGTGTTAAGTATTATATCTCATCTTTGTGTGTGTGTGTGTGTGTGTATGTGTGTGTGTGTGTGTGTGTGTGTGTGTGTGTGTGTGTGTGTGTGCGTATGCGTGTGTGACTGTGGATTATAGGAGAAGGCTAGGCGTATGGGTGTTATTAACTCCTGCCATTCATGCAATTTGTTTGTTTGCCTAACTCGGAAACCTGATTTGACCACTTCGCCCCTTTGTGCGTAAACGCGAGCCAATCCACCTGGAGGGCCTGAATCCAATCACTTCCTCCCCTTTCCCATCCCTCCCATGCAGAGGAGCGAGGGATCGGGGAAAGTAGGTGATCTGAGAACATGGCGCGTCACTCAGCAGGTTAGTTAGACCTGTCACGGCATGATGCATGCACGCTCTGAGAGAGGCAGCAGCAAACGGGTTACAGGCTCCATGTTGCCCCTTTGCTGCGTCTACACCGTGGCCGCTCTTGGAGCTGGGAGCCTGGTCTCCCTGAACGGCTGCTCCGTGATCAGACCCCTCCGACCCCTGCTCTCGCTCTGACACCACAGTAACACTAGGCTGGGCTGGGATGGAGGATATTTTCAAGTGTGTGTCTGGCCAAGAGGGAGATAGTTTCATGTTGTTTTTGTGCTGAGGCTACAGAGGTTGGAATGGGCAGGTGATTACGGACTGCGGGTGGGAAGGATTGAAAGAGAGGAGGATGGGAGAGATAGGGAGAAGCAGAGCACGTAGGGGGACGGAGGTGATGTGATCCAGCCAGCTACGTCTGCACTCTCTCCAGGCACAGCACAGGCCTGCCTGAAGTACCTATCCCCATTCCAATAGCAATCACTGGCAGATTTACGACTCCCTCTTTGTGTGGGTGTCTGTGTGTATTTGTGTGTGTGTGTGTGTGTGTGTGTGTGTGTGCTTACGTCCTACAGCCAGAACCACAACAAAGTATCGATAAGGAGTGTGAAGTTTCAACACACTGAACAAGGAACAGGAGAGTTGCAAAAGAGGCAAGTGGAGGCAAAAACCTGTTGGCAAGAGGCGGCCATGTTGCATTCCAGTACCACCACCCCCCACCCCCCACCCCCTACCCACCACAACCACCACACCACCACTACCCTCCATCCCACCACCATCACCCACCACCCTCCCTCCACCCTACTTCATCAACATCTCCAACATATTTCATTCCCTCTCCTTTTCTCCCTTCATCCCTACCTGCCCCCCTCCCCCGTCCCACACACACACACACACACACACACACACACACACACACACACACACACACACATACACACCCACACACAAACAAACACACACACACACACACACACACATACACACCCACACACATACACACCCACACACAAACAAACACACACACACACACACACACACATACACACCCACACACACACAAACAAACACACACACACACACACACACACACTCCTCCACCCCCCTCTCCTCTACCC
>JACYXH010000160.1:197500-202500 GCA_026745465.1 Lota lota
CCTCCTCCTTGCCTCCCAGCGAGCTTCTCCCCGTGACAGATGATCCCTGTGACAGCAGGACGCAACAACCTGCAATTGTACAAACCCATGTGATCCGTCACTGTCTGCCGTGGCGTTTCACTGTCGGGGCAAACGCACGGAGACACACGCTACCACCGCATGCCCTCCTCCTCCTCCTCCTCCTCCTCCTCCTCCGCATGAGTTAATACTCATCCTGCAGGTATTGGAAGAATCAGGGGACAGGTATGCCTGCTCATACCGACCGAATACCACAGATACCTGTTGCAGGTGTACTCTGAGATGTGGTGTGTGTGTGTGCGTGTGTGTGCGTGCATGTGTGTGTGTGCGCGCTCATGTGGGTGTGTGTGCGTGTGTGCGTGTGTGTGCATGTGTGCGTGTGTGTGTGCACGTGCGTATGCGTGTGCACCATTTTGGAGGTTTGAGTTTATTGTGGATAGCATTACCATCAATATGTCATCTGACTGCAGCTATAGCTCCACACCCACAACGCTAACAAGCTGCTTGTATTCCAGTTTTTTTTCCTGCTCTGAGTCAGTCCCTGTTCCGTCCACAAGGTGTCAGCTTGTTCACAACAAGCACCCGGCGTCAAGCCAGCAGTGGCTTTATTTTCCACTTTAGTGGCCGTGCTGTGGTGTGTCACCGAAACACGAGATGGGATGGAATGAAAATAGGGCATGAATGTGTTAGCCACATACTGGGCTTAATGAAGTCACTCTTGTCAGTACATTAGGGAACAAAGACTGCAGAGAGAAAACCATCGAAGGACCTATTTTCAAGCGCTCGTAAAAAGAAAAGAAAAAAAAGATAAAATATGAACGGTGGACTTCCTCAATGGGAGAGCCGCGTCCCGGTTGTCAAGGTGCGAATTCATCTTCCAGGCAACTGGGTTTTTATGGTCAAGCGTCCCCACTTTGGCGCACAGCACGACGTTGTAATATGACGTGTAAAGAATGGGATTCGATAGAAGCAATTCTCCATTTGTCACATTTAGGAGATAGAGTAATGATCACTTTCCTCCTTTTGCTGGAATTGCTCAAGTCGCTCTTATTGTTGTGAGCAAAACGCGGATGAAGATGAATGGTCATCATGCATGACTTGGCGTGGATCAGCCCGTTGCGCCATCGTACTGTGTATACGCTTTATCAATACCCATGAGCATATTAACATCCCAAGCATACACAGTAGCCGCTTTCCATGCTACTGGTTTCACAAAGCAATCCAACTGTCTTCACTTGCTTGCTGGAAATGAATAACCCTTAGGTTCTCGAGTTACAAAGGCATGCTGCAAAAATAATTAATTGTTTCAATTAATCAGTTGGTCAATTTCGTAGGCATCGAGCTTTGCCCACGACTGTGTAAATTCTCTCTCTCTCTCTCTCTCTCTCTCTCTCTCTCTCTCTCTCTCTCCCTCTCTGCTCCTCCTCCAGGATAAGCCTGGAGGAGGCCACATGATTTATTACTTCTGTGTATGCTGCATACATATACACAGCATCTGCACAAACACATGCAAACAAGCACACACACACAAACACACACACGTCTCAAAGAAAACAAACGTAAAAAGGACACCTTCAAAATGACATCGCGGGGAATAATCACACGCGTGTGCACACATGCACGTCTGCACACGAGCCACGAGGATGACACAAGGAAGCAGCAGACATGTGAGCAGACTGAATGAGCTCACTCGGGGGGGGGGGGGGGGGGGGGGATGAGCTGCTACAAACACAGAGGTGGACCAGAGCCACTGTCCTGCCATGTAGCTAGATGCCTCGACCCTCACTGGGAAAAACACACACACACACACACACACACACACACACACACACCCTCCCTCCCCAAACCCACACAAGAGGGCAGACAACATGCATGCATTTGCACAGGCAAACCCGCACCCAAAGACGCACAACACAGGCAAACCCGCACCCAAAGACGCACAACACAGGCGCACACTGCCCTCCAACACACGGCCACTCCCACAGACACACACACACACACACACACCCTCCCAAACACACAAGCACAAGTGGCTCGCATGCACAGTCAGACACGTACCCAAAAGCCACAGCACACACAGGCCTGATGCGTGCATTGCCAAGTGCAGCGGCTTGTTGTTAGCGTGTTGTTCCTGCGCGGTGGTTTGTGGGCCTGTCTGCAGGCCTGATCGATGGTCTTTTACTGCTTCCCCAGGATTATCGGTCGAGTTCACCAGGAGGGGAAGGCCATTCATCACAGCACGGAGGAGAGGGAGAGGGAGAGAGTGGAGGGGCTTGTGTGAGAGAGAGAGAGAGAGAGAGAGAGAGAGAGAGAGAGAGAGAGAGAGAGAGAGAGAGAGAGAGAGAGATTGAAGGAGTTGCAGGGTGGAAGAAAGATACGAAAAAAAAGAAAGGCAAAGGTAGAAAGAAAACCATGGATGAGAAATAAAGAGAGAGAGACAAAGAGAGAGGGAGAGCACAATGGAGACTGAGGGGAGGAGGAGAGGATGTGCAGATGTGTCTGTGATGTATACTAATGCAACGATACAACGTTTCCTCACACCGCATGGAAAATACAGAGGAGCTGACAAAGATGAATATGGAGAGATAACAGATAGAGTGTAAGGCTAACCTAGTGTTGAACCTGGCTCATGTATTTAACATCCAACACATTCTCTACAGTATGTTCTCAATAAGCACATTGGCAGTAGGAGGAGTGCAGACTGCAAGAGCCATTACTGTTAACATCCCTATGAGATTGATGACATTATAATACACTATCAACAATACAATAAAAATAAAAAAACAATAATAATAATACATCAATGGTGTAGCGTCAATAATTCAGGTGTCAGGATGAGGCCTTATTTCCCTTTTGTTCTTCTGAGTTAAAGCCAGGCAGCAAATGTCCATTTCATATATTACATATTGAACTTATATTATCCTAACTCAAACACCACTTTACGGTAGCCAGAGTTACATATGAAACAAACCTCCAATGTCTAACATCAGAAGAAGTGGTGTCACATTTTGATTCATGTACGAACATATCCTCGAATGGGGAATCACTGTAATGTATAACTTAACACTCACAGAGAGCTAACACCTGTGTTGCATTTCACTGAACTTGTTAAAAAAGCATTAGTCTATTCTACTGTTGTTAAATGCTTTGCAACCTCACCCAGACAAGCGGTGTCAAATAGAGGCAAAACAGCATCAGGATCCGACAGAGATAGAGATAGAGAGAGATTAATAAATAAGGGAGAAAGAGAGAGTCTGAAAAACGATGGAGCAACACCGCTGTTGTGCTTGTTCCAGGAAAGGATTGCACAGACAATATAAGCAGTGGAGGGGCTCAGCCAGCGATGTGACAATGGCACGGTAGTACATACCACTAATCACATTACTGTCCAATAACAGCGATGGGCAACACAGGTCTGTGGGTCATTGACTTTCATACAGGGAGCTTATTATTACCAGTTGAACCATTCATTACGTTTTGGTGTGTGTGTGATGCGGTCTCCCTGTGTGTGTTTGTGTGTGTGTGTGTGTGTGTGTGTGTGTGTGTGTGAAAGAGAGAGTGTATATTTGGAAGTGTGTATATGTTTGTGTGTATGTGTACGTTTATTTGCATGCTTATGTGTATGCATATGAGCATATATGTTTATAAATGTATGGATTTTGTGTGTGTATATATGTGTGTCTGTGTGTGTGTGTGTGTCTGTGTGTATGCGTTTCAAAGTGTTTGTGCATGCGTATGTGTACTGTACTGCACTGAATGTAAACTGTGTTTGTGTATGTGTGTATGTGTATATGTCTATGTGTGTGTGTGTGTGTGTGTGTGTGTGTGTGTGTGTGAGTGAGTGTGTGAGTGTGTGACTAACTGTGACTGTGTGTGTGTGTGTGTGACTGTGTGTGTGTGTGTATGTGTGTGAGTGTGACTGTGTGTGTGTTTGTGTGTGTGACTGTGTGTGTGACTGTGTGTGTGTGTATGTGTGTGTGAGTGTGACTGTGTGTGTGTGTGTGTGTGTGTGAGTGTGAGGGTGTGTGTGTGTGTGTGTGTGTGTATGTGAGTGTGTGAGTGTGTGACTGACTGTGAGTGTGTGTTACTGTGTGTGTGTATGTGTGTGAGTGTGACTGTGTGTGTGTTTGTGTGTGTGAGTGTGAGGGTGAGGGTGTGTGTCCTATAGAGAGTGTATGTTGACTTAAGGTTTGTATCTCCGTGCTCAGCCCAGCTTGTTAATATCTTCCTATTGTTCCCTTCGCCGGCTGCCTGAGTGTTTATACGAACCGACAAAACCCCAGGAGAGGACAGACTCGCCTGTCTAACACAAACATACACACCCACGCGCCCAACATGCACACACACACACACACACACACACACACACACACACACACACACACACACACACACACATAAACACCCACACACACCCACACACACAAACCACCATCTTACCTTTTCACCCTCTCTCTCTCCATTGATGGATGGACGGATTGTGTATATCCAATATAGAGCTGCTTGTGATTGGGTTAGAGGCTGTGACAAGTCTCGGGGCAGGGGGGAAGCAGGTGGAGGTAAGGTGAGCGGAGGGGTGGAGGTGAGGGGAGGGAGCGGGGTGACGAAGAGGACACGACATCTGGAGAACATGCCGGTGAAAAAGAATGCAGCAGAAAACAGTTGTGTGAAGCTGTGGATAGAGCCCTAAGCATTAGCCTGTGTGTGTGTGTGTGTGTGTGTGTGTGTGTGTGTTTGTGTGGTTGGGTGGGTGCATGTGTGCGTGCCTATGTGTGTGGGTGTGTGGGCGCATGCATGCGTGTGTGTGTGCGTGTGTGTGTGCGCGTATGCGTGCTTCTGTGTTTGTGTGTGTGTGTGTGTGTGTGTGTGTGGGGGGGTCTATGTGAGGGAGAGAGTTTGTGTGTGTCAAGTGAAGGAAACATAAACACACTTTCCTGCCCCGCAGCTCATGTGTTATGCTTGTGGCCGGCAGCCCTAACTGA
>JACYXH010000160.1:207500-210000 GCA_026745465.1 Lota lota
GTCCATGAGAGATGGCGAGGGGTGGGGGTGGGGGGCTGGGTGGATGGAGGGGGGTGGGGGGGGGGGGGGGGGGGGGGGGGGGGGGCTGGGGGATTACAGACGACCAGGGATCCTGAAGTCTCCTTGAACCACAATGTAAACCCAGAGCCGGTTCAGAGTTAATATTATGCTAAAGTGCACTATAGTCATTTACATGTTTTTAATCAAGGAAGTTGGAGGGAAACGTGCATAAATGAGCAACAGCCCTTGTTTTCCTGGCTTCTCTCCGGGGAGAGGGCATCGCGAAGCACTTTAAAGTTCTGGGAACCCCAGACTGACTGGAGGTTTGCTAATCCTGTGATGACCGTTAGCAGTCCCCTTGAGGGTGTTGTGCCAGGGTCCAAATTGAATGAAACCTGTGGTGCCACACATACACACACACACACACACACACACACACACACACACACACACACACACGCATTCACACACACAGACACACACACACACACACACACACAAACACACATTCACACACACACACACACACACACACACACACACACAAACACGCATTCACACACACACACGCACGCGCACACACACACATACAAATCCCATGCACGTTGTTTGGTGCGAAGGTAGTTAGATGAGCAAACCAAATGAGTCAATGAGGGGGCCATGGATCTGTCCCAAGAGGTGGATCCATCTTAGTGCTGAGTGGCAGCTTTGTCAATGAGCGCCAGGGCAGTAATGCACTGGCATTTGGAAGACAGGTAGGAGGGAGGTGGAGCTGGGGAGGGAAGGTGGAGTGGGCCGTCGGGGGGTGGGGGGGGGGGGGGGGGGGGGGGGGGGGATGGGGGGGGGGGGGGGGGGGCGCGCGGGGGGGGGGGGGATATCCACATCCGGCCAATAGAGATCTCATGGCATCGGCCTCTGTGCGCCGAAGTTCAACTTTAGGCGACTCCAGGTGACTCCAGGGGCCCAGGGGACCCTGAACGGAGGACGGCGACGGGGAGCGACCCTCGTCCGAACGCCGTCCGCTCGCTTGACCGCGAGCGGGAACCCGTACGCTCAGCCAGAGCGCCAGGTCGGTGTGTCACCTTCTTCAACCACACGCATTAGAGGATGCAGCCGAGGGCTGCATCCTCTAATGCGTGTGGTTAAAGAAGGTGTCTGGTCGTCGGGAATAACTGAGCGGTTTGTTTGGCTGAAGTGCCACTGACCTGGCGCTCCGGCTGAGCCGTGCGGTAACTATGAGGACTGCGAGCGTCTACATCCAGTCCATCTGCTCGACCTCCGTCCATCCATCAGAAGAAGTGCAACGTGGTTGGAGCAGCCACTCACCCTACCTCTGGCGGCCCAACGAACGGATCACAGCTCTCTCTCTCTCTCTCTCTCGCTCTCTCGCTCTCTCTCTCTCTCTCTCTCTCTTGCTCTCTCTCTCTCTCTCTCTCTTGCTCTCTCGCTCTCTCGCTCTCTCTCTCGCTCTCTCGCTCTCTCGCTCTCTCGCTCTCTCTCTCTCTCTCTTGCTCTCTCTCTCTCTCTCTCTCTTGCTCTCTCGCTCTCTCGCTCTCTCTCTCTCTCTCTCTCTCTCTCTCTCTCTCTCTCTCTCTCTCTCTCTCTCTCTCGCTCTCTCTCTCTCTCTCTCCCCTCCTGAACTGCATTACGCTTCGCCCTAGACTCCACATTAATGGAGGATAGTTGCGTTGATGCAGTGCTTTGTTACCCCCCCCCCCCCCCACCCCCCCCCCCCACCCCCCCCACCCCCCCACACCCCCCCACACACCCACCCCCCACCCCCCGGATCACATTTTGGGCATTTAGCAGCCGCTGTTATGGGACTTTAGGTAAGTGTCGAGACTCGCGTTTAAAACCTGAAGGATAGTCGTGTAATGGTGGTAGTGAAACACCGTCTCTCCGTTATGCCTGCGAAGGATCCCCGGCCCCTCGGAATGGCGAGTGAAGACCCCTCCGCCTCTAATGGGCCCTAAGAACGGCCATTACGAAATGTGAGCGAGGGAAAGACCTGACAAGAGGAGAGAAGGGAAGCCCTCTCACTCACGATGCCCCCCCCCCCCCCCCCCCCCACATCCTCACTACCTTTAACCTGCCTTAGAGGGGGACACAACCCACCTCCCCCCCACACACACCCTCACGTATGGCATTCTGCGCCTTTCGCAGTCCACTGCAGGAAAGCCCATTGCTGATTATTTGCCAAGCTAGCACCCAGACAGCAGCAGCATCCCCCATCGCCTGCAGCAGAAGCAGCCCTGTAGAGTGGAACTCCCAGCCAGCCTCCTGCATTAGTGATGCCCCTCTGCCCCGCGGCACCACTCAGCAAGAGGGAGGAGACACACGCACGCACACACACACACACACACACACACACACACACACACACACAGGCAAGGCAGCGGCCTCACCATGCCTTTCTGCAGGCAGGCACCACAATGTAGCGCAGAGAGCTGTCTGTCTCCATGTAGAGAGCTGTCTGTCTCCATGTAGAGAGCTGTCTGTC
>JACYXH010000160.1:215000-292500 GCA_026745465.1 Lota lota
GCGCCCATCGCAGGGGGGCCACGCGCCCATCGCAGAGGGCCTTGCGCCCATCGCAGAGGGCCTTGCACCCATCGCAGGGGGCCCACGCGCCCATCGCAGAGGGCCTTGCACCCATCGCAGGGGGCCGTGCAGTCACTCCAAGGTGACAGCGAGGTGCGCAGTGATTATTGAGCGACCCGGGGATGACCCGGGGCTGACCCGGGACTGACCCGGGACTGACCCGGGACTGACCCGGGGCTGACCCGGGGCTGACCCGGGGCTGACCCGGGGCTGACCCGGGGCTGTCCCGGGGCTGACCCGGGGCTGTCCCGGGGCGCTGAGCAGTAAAGGGCAGGGAGACGCGCCGGCTGTCACCCCGTCGATACGCTGATGAATGGAGCCGGCGGTTATTAAAACAGAATCAGAGCGGAGGGGAGGGAGGTGTGGTAAGGGGTTGGGGTGGGAGGTGGTGAAGGGTTGGTGGGGTGGGGTGGGGTGGGGTGGGGGGGGGGGGGGGGGGGGAGGGGGAGGGGGAGGTGCGATAAATGATGGCGCAAATGGCTGCGCGGCTGCGGAGGGTGAGGGGCTGGAAGGCGCCGTGTCATCAGTCTTTATTACCCTCCAGGGAGGAGCGAGCGGGAGAGGGAGAGCGAGAGCGAGGGAGACAGGGAGCGGTCAGTGCCGCCACCGTCACACCCGCACACACCCTTCCATCCCCGGAACCCTCCTCCTCCTCCTCCTCCTCCTCCTCCTCCACCTCCTCCTCCTCCTCCTCCTCCACCTCCTCCACCAACTCCTCCTCCACCCCTCCCCCCACACCACACCCCTGCTGCGGCCCGTACTTTACATACAGAGCGCTGCTACATGCTACATGCTACATGCTACATGCTACATGCTACATGCTACATGCTATTGCTGATACATGTGCACATCCGTCATGACCACGCATGTTTATTATAATCAACACCCATCGCCTTTCACACTCAGACACAAACAAACAAACACACACACACACACACACATGGACACACACACACACACATTAGCAATCATAGCGCCAACGATAAACACCGCCGTGTTTCGCCCGTCTCTGTCTCCCTCTAGGTAGCCTCTCTCTCCTTCCTGCTCTCTTCCCATTTCCTGTCTCACCGAGGGAGTGGAGGACCATCCATCATGCTGACGCTGGGGAGCCAGCAGCACACTATGGTGTATGGTGCAGATAGGCGGAGAGGAGAACAGGAGAGGAGGGGAGGGGGGAGGGGGGAGAGAGGGGATAAAGAGAAGGAGAGGAGAGATAAGGAAAAGGAAATTAAAGGAAAGAAAAGGAAAGGGAAGGGAAGAAGAGGAGAGGAAGAAGAAGGGGAAAGGAAAGCAGAGGAAGAAAGGAAAGGAAGGGGAGGGGATGAGAGAGGAGGGGAGAGGGGACGCAAAGGCACTAGGAGCCTTACTAAGAGAGAGGAAGGGAGCGAGCGAGGGAGCGAGGGGGGAGGGTACGCTAGGTTCAATTCACAGTCAGAGGGGTGGGCAAGCTCTACTGGGCGGAGTAAGAAGGGACGGGTAAACTGATGCCATTGGTGAAGCCCCGCCCCCCCAGGACGGCCCCTCGCCACGGAGCTCCAGACGCATACAGATGCGAGCTGCACTGCCTTTGACATTCTCCTCCTGCGACTTCTGCTGCTTCGCAGCTCCACGCCACGCTCCGCTTCTCCCTTTCCTAATTAGTGGTTTATTTATTGATACCCCCAGTTAATGTCTCTCTTCATTTTGTGATAGTTTTGTCTCCATTACCCAGGAGATTCATTTGCCGCAGTGCTCTCAGTACATAGAGAGAGTTGGTGGTCGCCGCCTTGGTTACGCTCTCTCTCTCTCTCTCTCTCTCTCTCTCTCTCTCTCTCTCTCTCTCTCTCTCTCTCTCTCTCTCTCTCTCTCTCTCCCTCTCCCCCCCCCTCAGCCCCCCCCCCTCTCTCTCTCTCTCTCTCTCTCTCTCTCTCTCTCTCTCCCTCTCCCCCCCTCCCTCCTCTCTCTCTCTCTCTCCCTCTCCCTCTCCCTCTATCTCTCTCTCTCCCTCTCCCCCCCTCTCTCGCTCTCTCTCTCTCCCTCTCTCTCTCTGTGAGTCTGGCTCCTGACCCGTAATCACCTCTGTGTCATCCATCCCAAAACTGAGGAGGGGCATCTGGCAGCCAAGCATGGTCTCTGGCCTGGCACCATTCACACAATCATGAAATCCATTGGAGGATATTAGTAGTGATTGATCAAACTCGCTGATATCCACTTGCTACTTTCTCTGTGAGGTATCACAGAGAAAGGTAAGATAGTTGAGTAAAATGTGAATTCATGTTTCTGCAGAGATAATTAGTCTATTTCAAATCAATTCAGATGATGGGTGAGCCTTACTAATTAAGATTAGTTTGAGATTCATCTGGATGCATTATTTTAGAATTGTTTCATGCTTTTCCGGTAGCAAAATATTGATGAATGACTTTTAGGCAGTGGTGTTAGAAGTGGTTTAATAAATACACGCGCATTTAATAAATACACAAATGTTTTGTTTCTTCGTTTTTAATACGCTTTTTGTGTAATTGATCCAGACAGGACAGACATTTATTTATCTTCCTTACTTCTGAAAAATAGCTTCTGTTTTTCATATGCAAAGACTTGAAAGTAAAGTTGTTTAGATCTCCAGTCATTCATTTGTAATCATACAGTCTGATGTGCATGAATCACACAATAAGTCTATTTAGTTCAGTATGCGTCTGCTATAAATGCTTTGATTAATTCCATTGATGATGTGGACTGTCCATATTGTCATTCTAACATACAGTTCACATCAGTGACTTATTCTAATACCAACCACTTGTATCACAAACCACTAACATACATTTCATATCAGTGACTTATCTAATACCAACCACCTGTAACACTAACGGTTAGCATACAGCTAATATCAATGGACTTCTTCTAATACCTATTACTTGTAACACAAACCACTTTTCTAAGCAGACCAAAAACGTACACAAATACAATGACCCAACAACAGTCAACATTCTAATCCCTTTCCTCTAGTCAGTTTCTGACACACTGTAACTATACTGTACTTCCCTGTTTCCTTCTAATCTTGTAACTGTTTCCTTCTGATAAAATCACAATAACCCAAGACGAATGGTCTCAATTTATTAGAAAGGAAAAAAAGCAATATACTGTGAACACAGCATCATTAAACATCTCAGATGTCAGCCCTTGAGCAGACCGCCAAGCTGGGCTTTGATATTGTGTGACTTCCTGTCACATGGTATGGGCTTGTGGTTTTGACATCAGGGGATCTTTGATGTGTCTGCCAGGTGTGTCACATGACTTATTTTGGAGGGGCAAACATTCTAGAACAGGCCACAGCCATGAAGGTTGTGATGACATGTAGCTCGATGTGTAGCTGTGGGGGGGAACAGAGCTCAAGCTTAGAAAATACTTTGGAGGATCAAATGGGGGTTGAAGTTTGGTTTAGAGGAAATTTACCGTCTATATCTTAGCATGTGTAAGAGGCTAATGCAGGTTGCATGCACCAATTGATGAAAGCAGCGCGAAGCTTTCAGTTAAATGAACAGGAAACCACGTGAAAACGCGTTTCAAACCTACATTCTCTTTACAATTCCAGAAGTCCAGATGCTCGATAGAAACATGCTTCCCCATCCCCTGCTTGGGTTGAAATGTGTAGTGGCAGTGATTCGGGCGAGGATATGTAAGATAAACGGGTGGAATCGGTTCAAGGTGTCCTCTTTTTGGTTTCCAAAAGCTTGACAACCCATAATAAATCCAAATCCCATTGATTTGAATTGATTCGATTCATTTGAAATGAAGCCTACACAGACAAACACACACACACACACACACAGACACACACACACACACACACACACACTCACACACAGCTCCGCTGCGCCATGGCGGGCGTTGGGTGTTCACAAGCCCAGGTGTTCCAGCGCTCGCTATCTCATGTATCACAATCAGCCCCCTCGTTCAACCTACCAACATTCCTGTCAGTCTCCCCCCCCCCCCTCCCCCCCCTGGGGGGGTTCAGCCTCCGCCAGCTCCAGCCATCACACGGGCTGCAGCTGCCCAGGGGCTCAACCCCCTTCCTGGAAGGTGGGGTTGTCTGCCTGGCGTGTTGTAGACGGGTCAACATATCCCAACACAGCGCGCGTTCCAGTCCACAGGGCCACGCAGGCGATGCTGCGGAAACCACTGGCGGACAAAAAAAAACAACAACACAAAGCCTTTCATGGGGAGGTCTCTCTATCATCTCGCTCTAATGCCCTTCAAATAGGTGTGGGTGAGCAGGTACATGAGCGACACCAATGGGTTAACTAATGATGGCATTAGGGTATCTGCGAACCAGCGCCTGAGCGAAGACCACGCACACACACACACACACACACACACACACACACACGAGTATGTGCACGTGCACTCGTGCATACACACACACACACACACACCAACACAGACACACAGACACACACACCCATGCATGCCCATAGTGTAGGCACGCTGTCATTTGTGCGCATGTGTGTCTTTCACAGGTGATCAGTCAAGAACATCCAAGAACAGCCTCCCCCCACCCCCATCTCTCTCTCTCTCTCTCTCTCTCTCCCCCCCCCCCATCTCTCTCCCTCTCTCTCTCTGCCTCTCTCTCTCTCTCCGCTCCCTCTCTCTCTCTCTCTCATCTCTCCACTCTCTCTCTCTCTCTCTCCTCCTCTCCTCTCTCTCTCTCTCTCTCCCTCTCTCTGTCTCTCTGCCTCTCTCTCTCTCCCTCTCTCTCTCTCTCTCTCTCTCACTCTCTCTCTCTGCCTCTCTCTCTCTCTCTCTTTCCCTCCTCTCTCTCTCTCTCCCTCCCTCTCTCTCTGCCTCTCTCTCTTCTCTCTCCTCTCTCTCCTCTCTCTCTCTCTCTCTCTCTCTCTCTCTCTCTCTCTCTCTCTCCTCTTCTCATCTCTCCTCTCTCTCTCCTCTCATCTCTCTCTCTCTCTCTCTTCTCTCCCTCTCTCTCTCTCTCTCTCTCTCCCTCTCTCTCTCACTCCCTCCCTCTCTCTCTGCCTCTCTCTCTCTCTCTCTCTCTCTCTCTCCCTCTCTCTCTCTCTCGCTCTCTCGGGCCTCTCTCTCTCTCTGCCTCTCCCTCTCTCTCTCCCTCCCTCTCTCTCTGCCTCTCTCTCTCTCTCTCTCTCTCTCCCTCTCTCTCTCTCACCTCCCTCTCTCTCCTGCCTCTCTCTCTCTCTCCCCTCTCTCCCTCCTCTCTCTCTGCCTCTCTCTCTCTCTCTCTCTCTCTCTCTCTCTCTCTCTCTCTCTCTGCCTCTCTCTCTCTCTCTCTCTCTCTGCCTCTCTCTCTCCCTCCCTCTCTCTCTCTCCCTCCCTCTCTCTCTGCCTCCTCTCTCTCTCTCTCTCTCTCTCTCTCTCTCTCCCTCTCTCTCTCTCTTGAAGCGCCCTCATTACGGCCCCACTATCTCCACCAAACACCTGCAACCCTGCACCCCCCTGCCTTCCTTTTGTTCCCAGTGTGAAACGCCTCTGCCTGCCCATCACATCAATCCATAGCTCTGTTTATATTTATGTACAGAAGAGGGGTCTTAAAAGAAGGGGTCCGCTCTTACTGTGGTCTTTATTGACTAAGCATTAAGTGGACATTATCAGGCGATCGCCCCGTTATTTACGAGCCGGTGATAAAGGCTCGCAGCAGGGCTGAGTTATGTGAGAACCAGGGGCCCGATGAAAGCCCCTCATACGGCGACGCCGGTACCCGAAGCTCGCCTCTCTCCGTCTGGGCAGCGAGAAGCACGATGGCTCGCGCCTAAGGCCCCCCTGGCTGAAATGCTCCAGGATTTATGGCCGGTAAATTTATGCTCCCCCCATAGGTCAAACAGCGGGCTGTTTATCTGCGTTTCATTGTCAACTGTCCTCGTGGCACCGTGCCGCAGGTAGTGAAATTTTAATATTTTCCTTGGGCACGTTGCCCGGGAACCAGAGGGAAGGGATTCTCTTTGTTTTGGAATTCCGTTGACCTTTTGAACTTGAGTTGAGACTCTCAGACCAAAAGGAGTTGCTGACATACATTATGTATTAAGAAGAAGCATCACCCTTAGCTGTGCTTGTGGAATATTTATTCATCCCGAACCTCTGGTTTCCTCTCTCTGACATCACTCTGGGACAGTTCTACATGTCACAATGTATCACTGCACATAGTCAACATTCTCTACATACTCATAGCTTCCTACTTTGATTTCACAGCAGGAGTTTATATTGGGTGTCACTTAGCCCCCCCCCCCCCCCCCCCCCCCCCCCCCCCCCCACCGATGCATCGATGCAAACAGGGGGAAAGGGAACCATATATCTTGATTCCTTTCTGCACATACATATCTCCCACACACACACACAAAGACACACACACACACACACACACACCATCACACAAATTCTTTACATGCACACATCATCCGACGGTGTGTGCTTGTACATAACACCGTCTCCAGCCGAAGCCGTCTCTCTCTGCACTAAACCAGGTCAACAAACAAAAAGCAATTATGTTGGGCAGCTGCCGCCTGGGAGCAGGTAATCACCGCACCGTGTGGACAGCTTCATTCTAAACACGTACTAAAAGCATCGTTAATCATCCTCCCTCTGACGCCTCGCCCTGGTCACGTGACACACCGCTGCTGATGAGCTGGGGAGGGTGGGTGGGGGGGGGGGGGGGGGTGCGGGTGGGGTGAGGTGGGAGCGGGAGCGGGATCCGATTGGCTCCTTCCACACGTCGCCTTTTTAGAGGTCAGCCAGTCAGCGGAGATGACCCGCCAATGACCTTGCATCGCTTGACCCCTGAGGTAACTCCCTTGCTCTCTCTCTCTCTCTCTCTGCCTGTCTCCCTCTCTCCTTCTCTCTCTCTCTCTCCCATATCTGTTGGAGAGCCAAAGCAGGCAGAGAGTCAGTGTGTGTGTGGGGGGGAGGGGGGGGGGGCGAGATGAATGACACAGAGGAGAGAGAAGAGACTATAGGTACAGAGAGACACCAAAATAGAGAGAGGAAGGGAGGGAGAGAATGAGAGAGAGATAGAGAAAGAGGGAAAGAGGGAGAGAGACAAGGATGGAGAGATGAGATAGTGAGAGAGACAGCCAGAGCAAGAGGGGGAGGGAGAGAAAGAGAACGAGCTATATGGGCAAGAGAGGGAGATTCATGGAGAGGGAGAGACAGACACACACACACAGAGCAAGAGACACACGCAGAGCGAGAAAGAGAGAGAGAGAGAGAGAGAGAGAGAGAGAGAGAGAGAGAGAGAGAGAGAGAGAGAGAGAGAGAGAGAGAGAGAGAGAGAGAGAGAGAGAGAGGGTTAAGGATGGAAAATATAAAAGATGGTGTGAGGTTTTGATTGAGTACCCGGTCTTCGGTTCTGCATAAGGCTGATGAAATGTGTTTTTATAGCAGCACTGCAGTACTTGATGGCCATTTCATCCCTTTAACCCTCATTCTCGCTGTATTTTACTGCTCTCTCTCTTTCTCTTCGCCCTTCTTCTCTACCTTTCATTCCCTGACATTGAATAGGTTCATGGTTTAATTTCATGTAATCGGAATAATGACAAACATGTTTATTGATATTTCTTAACATTCCATTTTTATTGGTAATTATGAATTCAAAAACAATTTATTAGTCATATTATCGGTGATAAAATATTTATTGTGTGTTTATATATTGTATATGTGTTAGGCCGGCTGTGATGGACACGTGAAAGCCAATAGTTTACCTTTGAAATGACATACAAGATGGCGCCTGACAGAGGAAGCTTCATGGAGCGCTCTTCCATTTTCCGAGCGGCTTGCCTACTGACAGATGATGCACAAAGACATATCTGAAAGACAGACAGCCAATATACTGAAACCCCATCCATCCTGAGCCCTCCTCTCCTTCTCTGCCTCCCCCGTTGCATTCACTCCCTGGCCCCGCCCATCCACCCAGATCTCTCTCTCTCGCTCTCCCCCTCTCTCCGTACGTCTATGAACCTGTCACTATGGCAACCTCACCCCGGGGGCATGGAAGGAGGGCGTGTACTTGGTTCAGACAAATAAGCATCACAGGGTTCATTTATGGCGGTTTGTTTAGACTTTCAAATATGCTGATGAGAGGTCAAATGTGTGTACGTGTTTAAACAGAGCCATGTTTGTATATGTTGGAGTCTATTCATTCTGTCCTGTCACTGCACGCCGGTGTGGCATATGCGTCCAAGCTGCTCTTTTTTCAGCAGCGGAGTACATGGACTGAAAACAATATAACAAGCAAATTTAATAAATTGCACGATCAAAACAAATATTGATCATATTTCTTTGTCCAGCCATAAGGTCATGTTGCGTGATGCGTAACGTAACCAAAAAAACCATCTGCATGAACAAAGGGAGTGGGGAGCGTGGGGCGTTCTACTGCGGGCACGATGACAAATGTTTGATTAGCGCTGGATCCCCGAGACGCCATCAGCATATCCTCATGGCCTTACTATTTTGCTTGTGTGCAACTTTTTTGAAAGGGCAAATTCCTACTGCAAGAGCAGACCCAGGCACTGGAGAGGTCAGTGTGGCTCCATGCACAATCAGTGGTGAAGGAAGGCCACCTTGGCTGATTCTACTGATTCTGCATGACTCCAGGTGAGCTGTGGGCAGTGTGACACCCCCCCCCCCCCCCCCCCCCCCCCCCCCACCCCCTCCGGCTCCTGTTCATCCTCTCCTTCAGGGAGCACCGGCGGTTGCAACATCAAAAGAAACGTAAAACAAAAATGGAGGGAACTTTCCTAGGCAACAGAATGTGCAACCTTGACACAGTTTCACCTCTGCATGCACCCACACTTGCTCCTCCTCCTTTGCTCCTCCTCCTCCTCTTCTCTCCTCCCTCCCTCACTCCCTCCCTACAGGACCTTACATTAACTCTCAAAGGCTTTCCCCCCCCGCCCCCCCCCCCCCCCCCCCCCCTCTTTGAAGAGCCTTTTTCCTTTGCAGCCAGAAGTGCTGAGTGCTTCTGTTTGCTACACAGGCAGGGTTTTGCTGAGTCTGGAAACTGTCCCCAACATGTGCTCCCTGGAGGGGAGGGAAGAGAAGAAGGACTGAATTAGTCTCTACATTGTTTAGTGTAGCTAGCCATGTCGGTGTGTGTTATGTATGGCTGTGTGTGTGTGTGTGTGTGTGTGTGTGTGTGTGTCTGTGAGCAAACATGCATGCATGCGTGTTTGCATCTGTGTGTTTGTGTATTTCTACGCCTGTGTGAGTGCAAAAACAATTATTCAAATATGTGCTTTGTGTCTTTCTAAGTGCTTTATTGATAGCAACTAGGATACAAAACTTATATTTGCATAACTCTACAGGGCATAAAAATATGCATGCAAAACACACGCACACACACACACACACGCATACACACACACACACACACACACACACACAAACGCACATACACACACACACACACCCAAATGACACTCACGAACACACTCACACATCTCAAACACAGATGCAAAAACACATCCAGAAGCAAACATACACTGTCTTTTCCTTGCGCACATGCAAACCCACAATGGTACTTAAGAGGGCTGTTTGAATCATTTCAGAACATGTTTGGTAGTCAAATGGCAAAATAAGAAAGCAGAAGGTAATTGTGCATGAAAGTCATGGCAAGCAAAGAAATACAGTAAAATCAGAGGAGAGGTTGCATGAGAGAGTGAGTTTACTGAGGGAGGGAGAGAGAGAGAGAGAGAGATAGAGAGAGAGAGAGATAGAGGCAGACAGAGAGAGAGACAGAGACAGATACAGAAAGAGAGACAGAGACAGAGACAGCAACAGAGAAAGAGAAAGAGAAATAAAGAGACAGAGACAGAGAGAGAGAGATATCAGGCAGGAATACTGTAGTATGCACAGCTGTGCCACAACACAAGCATGCTATCTATATAAGTGCTTCATGTGGAGTTTTGAACAGCTTAACTTGATCAATTGATTTAATCCCCCCTACACTCTGGTGAGGATATTACATGCATATTATGCATTAAGTTAATTCTAGGTCAACTTAGTATTAGAATGAGCTCAAGAGAAAAGCACTTAGAAACAAAAGATAGTTTAAAATAGGAGATAGTGAGAAGTATAAGTTGTTCTGTTGTTTAGGAACACATTCGACAGCAACAGCTGTCAAACAAGTATCCAATGTGAGACAGCAACACAGAAATCATTTCAACTAACTGCGATAAGGCCTACTCAAAGACTCCTTTAGAGTCTGTGTTCATTGATGTTTTGCTAAATACCTTGGCAGATAATGGAAATAGAGAATCACACCTGTAGTGTAGACAAGACTGTCACCACAGAGCTGTCAATCTCATGAGGCGTCTTCAGAAAAGAGTTAGAGAGCGTGAGTTGATCTGGGTTGAGCTTACTTGGAACACTTTCAAACTAAATGTCATTTAACAAACAATGCAATGCTCCGTTCATCATGTGCCAGGCAAAGGCTGTAACTGAGGACAAAGTTAGAGAGGATAGTTCACCCAGAATAAGGCTACTTTTCTTAAATGGTTGTTTTTCGCATTGTTTTTCCAAATATTTGTATAGGCCTATGTATTCAAGTAAACTTATATAAAGCATTAAAACTCATTGTCAGATATTAAACAAGTGTGTGTGTGTGTGTGTGTGTGTGTGTGTGTGTGTGTGTGTGTGTGTGTGTGAGTGTGTGTGTGTGTGTGTGTGTGTGTGTGTGTGTGTGTGTGTGTGTGTGTGTGTGTGTATGCATTGCTGTGTTTTGATTATTATTGGATTATAGTGCCATCATAACACTGGGCTTGTCTTAATCCTGCAGCACTAAATGGCTGTAGACTATAATATTTATATTCTGGTAATAAATGGAGTCCTTGAGTTGCTTTTTATTTTGTTGAGACAAATCCACGTTGCTTTCATTTCTACGAAGTGCAAAAAGAAGTACAAAAGTAAAGAAGAGCGCTTCCTTTAAGCAAGAAAAAGGATGCTTGTTTTTACTTAAGAAGTACTTAAACCTCCCTCAGCAAGCTGCAGCTTACTGAGGGAGCCTTAAAAAGGATGATCGGAGGTTTGAATCCAGCCACACAGCAAGGTGCATGAGCAAGGCACTCACTATCTTAAATATTTAAAGTTTCTCCCGAGATGCAGTGTTTATTGTGAAAAATAGCCGTCTTAAATTAATTTGTATATTTGACAATGTTATTAATTTTGTATTCTTCATAATATCCCCCCATGTATCAATGTTGTGATTAAATGTAGGTCTTATCCATATACAAGTGTACACAATTTATAAAATCAGTCAGTAACTGTATTTTTTCCTCTCTTTATTAAAAAAATATGTTTTAAATTAGGTTACCTCTAGATGGAGAAAAGGGCATTATGTTCCTGGGTGTGGAAATACACAAAATAGACTAAATATTATAGTCCCATTATCTGCACACAAAAGCATTCTGCTCGTTGGGAGGAAATGAGCAGTTTAGAGAATAGAATAAATAACTGCGAATCGTTCTGTTAGCGAGCCGCTGACCGGGTCACAGTGGTCCCCAGGCAAGACAAGAGGTCAAGAGGCCAGAGGTGAACTGTGGTTTAACTGCATACATTACTTTATCCATGGCGACCTCCTGTCCAGTCTCGTTTCCTACATACGTAGCATTAAGGTTATTGTCATTATTGTTGTTATTATGATCGTTACCATTATTATCATAATTAGTATTCGTATTGGTATATAGCCTACGGTAATATTACATTGTTATTGTTGTAATTATTATCATTGAGTTGTTTGCAAAGCGTTTATTCCTCCTTGCTTATCTGATGTGTTCCGTCAAAACAAGAACAAAATACGTGCATGCAACTTTTGCAAGGGTTGCAAATGCTTCCAACGTGGTTAATTTAAATACGTTTCAAAATGCATCAAATGGAAAATGCTTAATGGAAAACTCCCATACGCACTTACACGGAACACAAACGAGGATTGTATTTTCTTGTTACAATTGACATTTACCTGGTGGACACACATTAGACTACCGATTCGACGGCTGTATTTAACGGCTGAGCTCAAAGTCCTGTCCTTTTATTGAGACGAGGAGCTGAGATGAAAACGTCAAGTTGCTGCAGCCTCCGTTTGATGGGCTACAAAACGGCAGCGGAAGCTTTTATTGTCCGATCTACATATTGAATGCTGAAGCCAAATTTAAAATATATATATATATATATATATATATATATATATATATATATATATATCGAATACTAATAGAGCTATAAAGAAGTAGCAATTCCATTCGGGATGTTTCCTCAGCCCATTCATATGCACTTAGAGATTAATGCAAAAGCGTGCACATTAAAAGATGAAGAGAACCTGAGGCGAAGGGTTCGGATCAATGCTCTTTAATACCTGCGCTCAATAAATCGATCAGTCACATGCGGAATTAGAAATCTTTATCTGACGGGTTGATAATCCAACCATTGGGCAGTAAGGAAAGGGAAACGAATAAAATGGATAAATAAAGTAATATATTCAATATTACAACTCCTTCGCTTGCAAACTCCCAATGTCTGAATACTGCCATGTGCTTTGTAATTATGGCTGCAACTCGTAGGATATATAACTCTAAAGCGATCTGCATACCATTAATAATAACGCAACGCGTTAAGAATGTTTTAGTTAACGAATTATACTTCTGGTGTGTGTGTGTGTGTGTGTGTGTGTGTGTGTGTGTGTGTGTGTGTGTGTGTGTGTGTGTGTGTGTGTGTGTGTGTGTGTGTGTGTGTGTGTGTGTGTGTGTGTGTGTGTGTGTGTGTGTGTGTGTGTGTGTGTGTGTGTAAAGAATGGGGATAATTGAACTGGACACCATCGATAGTGATTTGGTCAAACGCAGGCCCTGCGAGGGGAAAACAGGCTTTCAAAGAGATTTCAGAGATAGATAAAGCAAAACTGCACAAAGCAGTCACAGTGGTAACTTTTTCAATAGTACAATAAATACACTGCATTTGAAATAAAAAATAGAAACTAAATTAATGAATTAGATACGTATTAAACGTAACAGTCGACTTGCATTTGGCATTTCTAAAAACTTCTTTTTTTTTAAGCTACAAAACATAAATATATTAAGGGGAAATAGCCTGCCTATTCCATCACCATTTCACGGACAATTGAAATAACTTTGTTTCCCCATTTCCATTGTGCAGGCTAGCTGAGCGGAAGATTTTCTGACTTGTATTTTAATATGCAAATAGCCTCAAAGCATCTAAAAATCCGTCTGTGGCCGTGGAGAATGTTGTGGCGTTTTCGTTTAGGCTCGCCCTTGTATTCACAAACTTTCCATGTGGCGATACGAAGCCTTTTCTGAGAGCGAATCAATCAGAAGCCCAATTAAAGCGGATGCAAACCAGATCCTGCACGTCACGCTGCTGGCCTCGGCGAGCTCTGCTCCGCCGCGTCTAACGCCACGTCGTGTTGCGCAGTGTTTTTTGGGTGGCCAGGTGTTTTTCAGAAGACGGTTCAGGAGAGGGGCAGGTGTCCCGACTGATAGAGCCCCGCCGCGGGGCCTGGGGGCGCGGGGTCCTGCAGTCGCAACAGCCTGTTTTTCAGTAATTTCTTCTGCTTCATGCGTCTGTTCTGAAACCAAACTTTCACCTGCGTCTCGCTGAGCTGCAGGGCGCTGGCGACTTCCACGCGCCTGGCCCGAGTCAGGTACTTGTTGAAGTAGAACTCCTGCTCCAGCTCGGTCGACTGCTTGGCGGTGAAGCTGGTCCTCGGAGGGCCGTCTGCAGTGGCGCGGCCGTCCGTGCACATTACATGAGCTCCCTCATCGGTGTCGAAGGCCGAGCCAACAATACTCACCCTGCTGGTCAGATGCCTTCTGGCTGAAAGACAAGGCGTTGCAAGAAATCTATCAGGAAGATCAATGGGCTCACTCACAAAAGAAACACAGACCTGTTTCAATTAAACCATCTACAATATGAAAATAAAACGCATCAAATCTAGGCTTCAACTAAGATATTCATTTTATTAAGAACAATTTACGCTGAAACGTATAAACCTTCATATCACCTTATAATTCATAAGGTTTCATATTTAAAATGAATGAATGAATATTGCTGCTGTGAGCAGCACATTGTATTTCACTAAATGAATTAGAACTACACTAACTTGATCAGCTTTTGTGGAATGTGTGTGGATGTACCAATGCATCAGAAAGAAAGAAAGAAAGAAAGAAAGAAAGAAAGAAAGAAAGAAAGAAAGAAAGAAAGAAAGAAAGAAAGAAAGAAAGAAAGAAAGAAAGAAAGAAAGAAAGAAAGAACATTACAAATGAACAATCTTACATCATTTTGTGTTCACAGGTAAGGGATCAAAGTCCATGGGATAATGTGACTTTGAGCCTTTCTGCGTCAGGCTTAACATTTCCCAAACTTTCCTCCATGCTTTTGACGCCTCAACAGGAGTGGATATCTCCATTTATTAATTTGTCCTTCTTCCAGGCTTCTGGTCGCATGTTAAATACTCGTGGAGCGTGTGGACAGAGGGCCATCTGAGAGTGGGGCGACGCCGTGGCATCTGGCAAAGACGTGTGGCGAGCTGTCAGTTGGCCCCTGGACCAGAGAACGTGAACTCCAGCATAATGGAGTCAGAACCGCCAGGTGTGAGGGGAGAAAAAAGAAATATAAATAAAGTCTCCCACCAGAAGCCATGGAGAAGAAGGTTAACGGGCCTCTAGCCACCTTGAAAAACCCCACAGCAGATGGAAAGGTCAGCTGATAGGATAAATGTCGACATTGGTGTTTTTAAGAAACGAATGTCAAGGTTAGCTAGTGGAGGAATGGCGGTGCAGTGCAATGAGAAGAAACCAACAGTGTGTAATTAAGCACTGTGGCTTTCAAGGAGAGCAAATCACATGCGCATTCTGATTTATGGTTCCAAAGATAATAGAATCGAGGGCGGCCAGAAGGCATAAAAGAATCAAACTAAATATTTGAGGAATGACTTGCACGCTTAAAAATAGCCAGCCCACAAAAGGGGCTATGGCAGGGCCTTCCAAGCCGAGGAGAGGAGGAAGAAAGGGGGGGAAAGATCGATACACATTGCCTCAGTCATCTGGGCATCCAGCCCACAGTAATTCAGGTGCTGTCAAAGCGTAATTGAAGAATGACGCACTGGGAGTATATACAGCAGCCACCCGATCAGGTTAGAGAAGGGGTCTGTGAAGGGCTTTCCAAACGCAATGGGAATACGGTGCAGACCGCCTTGCACTCATATTAATACACACCGCCAGAGAAAGGGGGTGTTCATGAATGGTGCTTTTATATCGCACACAACTAATGGCGCTTTTGAGGTGTTAGGAGTAAAGGTGTCTTAGTCTTCAAGAGCGGGACTCTGTGAATGGCTTTTTGGGTGTGTTTGCAATTGACCGAGAAGTTTTCTGAAAGCTGTGTGTACATGCTTTTTTGTTTTATTTTTTACTCATTTGACATGCAATTGTGAACATTTTAACATATGCTCATTCAAATAATAAGGCACAGCAAAGGCAGAGATAGGCTTACTGATAAAACCGGCTAAAATGCAAGTGGCCCAGTAGTGCAACTATTTCTCTACATGAAGGCATCTGAGGAGCTGAGGGAATGTATCGTAACTTTCCAGTGGCAAGGATGATTTTGGTATTTCTTGGTATTTCTCATACTTCTTTTGTATACATCTGCACTAGGTCTGGATTTAGACTACAGCTGTGCCAGGAGTTACCAGTCAGGCCCATGATGACTATGGACAGCAATTATGTTAAAAAGGTGGACACATCTGAATGTGCTGGGAACCGAAATCGATAGACAAGGCTTTCATTACAAACAGACAACTGATCAATACTCATGGGGAGCACTTGAGCTTGCAGGAATAAGTTTTACTCAACTTCATGTGGATCTCGATTGACAGAGGGCTGTTGCATTATTCAGCAGCTTCGGGTTGGTATAGGTGAAGGGGTAAACAATCGATATTTGAGTCCTTAGTAAACCAGCCTCACGTGCTATAGTAGCCTGCTGGAGACAGCGAGTACGCGCCGTCCCTATTTGACTATTAATTCAATCACACGAGGAGGAGGAGCAACATTAAAAGTAGACTCTTAATGTGTGTGTGTGCAGTTCACCGATTGTTTATATGTATAGAAATGTTGTATATACTGCATGGCTAGGAAAACTGTTCAAACCTCTACTCTGAAAGCAATCGAATTAGTTTGTAGTTTGGGATAAGGATGATAAAAGTAGCCAGCATGCTGACGCAAGAAACACGTCAGCTTTTGAGCTTGCAGACAACACTTCCAGAAAACGTATCCATGCAACATTCTCCGATGTGAAATCACAGCACAATCGTTCACATTTAAGGGGACCTCAGTTTATGTAGGCCAAGCCTCCGATTCATATGCAAGAGATGATAATTTATTTCAGATACTTCAATTCTGGTTATTTATTTTTTTGTAGTGAACTGGTCCACTTTTATAACAAACTTACCCGTTCGATGTTGTCCCCTTTTCACCTTCATCCACTCGTAAGTTTGTCTCCTTTCATACTCAGTATCTATGTCACACCTGGAGTCGAAGACGGTAGAGCCCTCCACGAGAGCGACGTGGACGGTAGGCCCATCGTGGGAGTACATTTGAATATGGTCGTCAAGTGACCCAAAACCGGAATGCACTTCGTTGTGTTCACTGGACGCGCAGCAGCCAAGTCGCGGAAAGTCCTGCCCCTGAGCTCTGGAGACAAGCGAGGAGAGGGGGCAGGCAGTCTGGGGCGATGGAGGGCTGTCCTCAAATGCGTGCAGAGTCAACGTCTCCACTCCAGAATCACAGTTAGACGCGGTTGACCGCTGGCGATGTGATAAAAATCCCGAGGCCCATGGACCTTCTACACCACGCGTCCTGTACGCAAGCAGGTCCCCGTGCACGACCTCTTTGGACTGGTAGCAGCCGGTGAAAAGAAGGCTACTCTCTACTTCGGCCGGTACGCCTCGATTGGAAGTCATTATCCCCCTCTCCCCTTCATAATCATTGGGCAGGGTTTTAGTTCGTGGCCGGCCTCCCATGCATCGAGTAACGCATTGTCAGGAGGTTAGAAGACCATGGGGACATTCCTTCTGGAGAACACACAATTCCTGATTGATAGAGATGACGTGCCCTCGTGGTCTTGGCCAATAGCTGGACATCACAGCCATCAGCCGAGACAACGCTCATTAGTCCACTGATAGAACAAGTTTTAAACTCAGGGAAATCAGTTGCACACGAGGGCGTCCTACCGTTAAGAATTACGTCACTCATATAGGTTCTTACCGTGGGGAAGAATGCGTTGTATCTAAAAAACCCCAGATGCAGCTGTAACAGTTTGTTCAAAAAAAATATAACTTTTCATCGTTGTGATGCCTTTTTGTGATCATTTTGTCCCCCAAAATAATTTCATTAAAAAAAAGTTAACATGAAACTAGGGCTGCATTGATATAGCTAATGGACTATGTAAATTTGCAAAGGCATCTTGAAAACCCGGGGCCCTATTTAGTAGAGGGCTTGGGCCACGTGAAAGGCACACTTAATGGGGTCAAAGGTCATGACAGCTGGTATTTAGAGTTTCAGTGGCAGCAGATTTGTAATTAGCCTCGGACAAATACTAAATGACTTTGAGGTGAGATCAAGAAGTTAAACTGACAGACTGACAGGATATGTTCATTCCAAGTAAACTCTCACCGTTCAGCAATCCACTTCTCAGTAAACTTCTTTAGTTTAGTTTTTATTTTCCAAACACACAACCAAAACAGTCAACACACGAAACGAAAAGAACACACATTGTATACACTTTTTTTTTTTACTAAATATTGTAACTTCACAAATATATGGTTATTTAAATATGTTATGTTCAAAATTGTAAAGCTTTTTTCTTTTTATCCCACAATAATTAATTCATACTGTTAGATTGTTGACAAAATCCATCATAGCAGTAATTGTTCGTCTTATTCCTTTTTTAAATTGGATAACATATTATGTCTAGCGGTACATATTATGAAAGCAGCACAAATTACTTCTCAGATATTCTATAACGTTTTTAGGGTGAGATCTTTGTGTTTGGTGACCTACTTTTGTTGAATACAACCATGTTCCACTTAAATGTATCTTACATAGAGAGAAAATTAAAGAGATGAATATATTGATGAGCCAATGCTCATGTGACCTACACAGAGAAATAAACACTGCTTTCCTGAGTGGGGAATCCAATGGAGTCAAACATAATGGTGGGATATTTTACAATGTTTTTCTAGAATTGAATCCTGAATATTAATATAAAAACTTTTTCATTAATCTCCGTCACAAAAGGTAGGTTTTCATGTAATTTGGCTTATGTTGGTTTCCTAAAATATAGCAACAGTATTGTTATTGTATTATTGTATAAGTTAAAATGATACATATGTGAGATACAAATGTGTATCCAAATGTATAGCATCCTACATTTGTGAAATAAAGGCAGTTACAACCACAACAATAATAATAATGACAACAACATTATTAATACAAAATTATAATAACATTATAAAACATGAACAACATTTTCATCCATATACATTTAACCTTAATTGATTGCAGTGCATATCTCATAAACACTGCCTTTTTCCGTCACCTTTATTCGAAACCATTTCCACATTCTCTTATAACTCTTCAGTAATTACAAAACAATTCTCTGTAATGAACAACTTCTAACTGAATTCTTACTACACAGAAATATGGTCCCAGCTGGGGAAGTTAATGGAATTCTACAGGCAGCGATGTGCTGAATGAGTGAGTGCAATATATCCCTTCCCTCCATGCATTTGCATGGTACACATATCCATCTTTATGTCAGCTCGGAGGTTACCCAGGGTTCACACGCTACCTTGTTTCTTTCCTCTACACTCAATAAATAAATCTCTGCAGCTTTCTGTTTACCGCCTGAATATAAATTTGTTTGCAGTCGATCGAAGACCTGTGCAGAGGTATTAGAAATTGTATTTCTGTAATGGCTTTGAGCAGAAGGGGGGGGGGGGGGGGGGGGGCATGGTGGTGGCAGTGGGGGAGAGAAAGGGGTTGCTGCAAGAAAAGGGAAAAAAAGAAAAAGGGAGAAAAACAGGTGTGAGCAATCTCTTCTTCCCCATATGCAAACGAATATAAAAACACACACACACAGTCACACACACAGACACACACACAAACACACACACACAGCGGCTCCCGCCTATTGCATCCCTTGGATGAATTCAAATTACATTTAAAACCAAGTCACCTTTTTATCTTGCAGGACAAGGATACCGATCTGTGTTTGTTTCTAGAAGGGCCATATGTTTGATTAGCATATTTTAAGTGTTTTCCACTTCACTGCCTTGTATCTTTTTAGCAACAGAAGTTATATTATCACATTTAAAAATTACACGCGCAGGATTAGTCTTTCACTGGACAGCTTTTATCCCTTAAACTAATGAATTTGGCTGAGAAAGTTCTGGGAAACCGTACTTAGTGAAGCAAATAATCACTTTTTATGTTTAATTGCATCTAAAACCAAACTAAACGTTACACCGCCCGTCCCCACCTCCCCTCCACCACCCCACCCGTCCCTCCCCTCTCTCTCTCCCTCTCTCTCACCCTCTCTCTCTCCCTCTCTCTAAACACGTTCTCTGTGTGTTCCACATTTGGCAAACCACAACTATGTCATTAGATCTTGACATGACCAAACACTTACAACACAAGTGAGCCTCTCCCAAAGGAAGCCCAGCTAAACTTAACCCTTTTGGCTCATGTGAGCCCTGACAGTTACATTGTCCTTACTGTTATGACTGGAGGTCAGGTAAACAGGGCAGCACTTGGGTGGCTGGTGTCAGCAGGAGTGAGAGTATTGACTGATGTTAATTTGCCTGCTCCCATGCTCTGATGTGTGTCAATAGAGAAGCATAGGCCCTGGGATCACGACGGTTGCGCGTGGATTATTTCCTTGGTTTGTATTGACCACCCCCCCCCCCCCCCCCCCCCCCCCGCCCCCCCTCGCCCCTGCTGACAGTGCTTCATAATAACGCCATTGGCTGATGTTGACTGCGGACCCCCTCGTCTGTCCCCTCTGAACGTTGTCAGCTCCCATTATTTGTCATCTCTCGTCCCCCAGAAGAGCGGGAATTAACCAGCGCTAACAGATGACTGCCACCCAAACCAGGAAGGTCACGGCCAGCTAATGCTGGTTGCAGTGGATGGGGAGGCGATGGTGCTGGTTGTTGTGTACACAGAGCTCTGTACAAAAGGTATCACAAAGGTATGGTAATGATGTGGCGGTTGGTCTGGCCTGCATACGCATGAACTGAAAGCGAGACACTGGCAGTCAAGCGAGTGCACAGTTATCTTTAAGTGTGGCACATTGACCATTTGCGAGAAGGCCATCCGAATGATTGATGGAGCGTGTCAGTGTATATCAAATATCGACGTTTCCTTTGAAAAATGAATGAATTCGGAGATGCGGTTTTGTTTAGATTGAGGCCCACACATTCAGGGAATAACCTTTAAAAAAAGGGTCCCTTTAGATAACTTGTGAAATTCAAATGATTGCCCTTGGTTCAGTGTTAAAATCTATTAAATCCGTCACAGTACAGTGGCCATGTTATTATACCATTAATCCGGCAGAAGCAGCGCGTGCAAATGGCCAGGGACATTTCAGATAACACCGATGTGCACAGCCTATAACTATGTGACAATGAAGCAATGCCACGGCTGCCACGGCAACCGCCGGTAGTATCGCAGCACTTCACCAGTTCTGGTAGGAGCCAGGAGGCTTTGAGTCGACACAATCCCAGACATCATGACAACAAGCCATCAGTCATCTCTCCCCGAAGCTGCTGTGCACACTTGTGTGTTTCCTGGCTTCTTACTGCGGGAAATGAGCAGGGTTAAACACGAAACAGGGGCAAATCATCGCACAACACACGGCGGTAATGTTTGTTGTGTCGTGCAGCGTTGTTGTGCGTTGTAAAGGATGAGGTGGTGTCTGACCAGGGTTTTTGTTGTGTGGGTTTTAATAAAAAACGATTCACCAGATGAAACGTCTAGAAAATATTAACAATATAATAGGTGGATATGAAAAGGAAAATGTAATGTTTAAATAAAGCACCGTCCTTTAGAATAAGGGTAAGAGCAAGGGAAGCTTTCCAAATGAAACCAGTTAAAAATCACTGGTGTATGTAGATGGTGCATTTAAAACAACTCTTACTGTTGTTGTGAAGCATGTTGAAATCCATGATCAACAAAAAAAAAATCATCTCCTGATGTTTTTCTCAAGATGTGATCTATTTCCAAAATCAATTGTGTCAGTCTTCCATGGCTGTTTGAGGGTTAAGGGTTAAGGAATGTTGCTACACTTCCCCTGAATGAGGGGAATCAATGTAGCCTCAACTGTTTTCTTTTAGACACTTCAGTGTCAGTTTCCTTCAGAAGAGTCCAGTTTGGTAATATGCATCGATTTGATGTTGCATAATAAAGCCATTTGGACTTCAATTATTCTTGGCCGATCGATGATGATCAGTAATGTGGCATTTACCAGGAAGAAGACTAGAGTGATTACAGGTTAATTCATTCATCAGAGAGTTTTCACCAGAGGAAGAAGTCTCCATCTTGTGAGACTGCTTCACTGTGTGACTCTGGCAGTCAGGACAGTTTCATCACCAACTTACCTTTTTTATTGTCCAGGATCGTTCTTAACTGGGAACCATTTAAAATGTCATAGATCTTGATAATGGGGTGCCGTAATACGACAGTAACAGTTGTGTGAGATTCAAGAAGTCAAATTTCCAAGATGGATGAGTCACAGCATGTGAGTGATAATCCATCCACCTGAGTGATGCTTAAGCTCGGTTCCGCACCATGTAGCAGACAAATAAATAAAAGTGTAAAAGGTGACACCAGAAATTGATACTTAACAATCATCAAGCACCTGGCGAGATGGGGGTGCCACTGAGGCAACGCTGTGGGGTTATCAGCAGAGAAGACTCAGGTGTTAATGATGATGATTGTCTAAATTTGCTTAAAGCGATGATTTAAATCATCCGTTTTTATTTCATTCTGCCAAAAGGTTGGAACTATTGCTTTTGTGTTTTTGATGAGACTTTATTTAGTATGCATTATGCTGAAAAAAACAACAACGGTGAGGTATTCCAACAAATGTGTATTTAAATGAATTTATTTTATTATTTTATTATATATTTTATTCAGCCGGATTAGATGGGATTTTCCGTTTCCTTTGAGTGGAGGAGACCACCTAAGTCTCTGCCCAAATAAGGGTTTCCATGTTCCTCACCTTTCCAGACTAATGGGAAAATCCATAGGGGCACAATTGTATTCCTTTAACTATGTTAAATGTCACCACTGTCTTATTTGATAAAAATGCTTTGTTGGCTTTTATGTAATTTTCAATTTGTTACCTAGACATTTCAAAGCTGATAGAAAAATTGAAAATGTGTATAACGTTTCCACCATGTAGTGATTGACATATTTACTTAGGTGGACGATGAGCTTTGCATTCAGTTATGAGGGAGAAGGGTTTTCTTAGTGTACAATGAGGGTGTTTTTACAGTCGCTCCGTTCGAGGCACAGCTGGAGAGATATACGAACCCTCCTCGATCTGTTTCGCAACAGCTGCAGCTGGGCAGTGCAGCCATGTAAGGGATATGGAGAAGACATTTCTAGAGAAGATATGCAGCGGGACAAGCAAGGCACTTCCATTGGCGTTACAACGCTGATTGTGTTTCACATGACATGCTATGGATTCTTTCGATATTCTCTGGTGGGCACTTTCTGTCCTTAACCTGAAGACAAGCAAGTTCATAGATTTGCCTTTATAATGGATGTAAATAAATCTCTGTTTGTGGGACAATCCTGTGTGTGTGTGTGTGTGTGTGTTTGCGTGCATGTGTGTGTCTTTGTCTGCGCATGTATGTATGCGTGCATGTGTGCGTGTGCCAATATGTGTCTGTTTGCATATGTGTGTGTGCATATGCGCAAGTGTGCTGGGGACTTAGGCGGGGAGTGGATAAATGGGAAATAATAACATTTGAGGCTGCCTAATCTGACATCTAACGTGATGTTAAAATGAAAGCAGAATATTCACCTTGCATTGAGGGCCCTCAGGGGCCTTTAATTGACCCCCAGGGACCCTGAGACACACAGAGAGTTACGGCCTCTCCAGGCTTGTTGCGTCTGGAAGGGGAGTGTGGAGGGCAGCTAGAGGTAAAGGTTCTCCATCCTCCCAAAACTCCATTGCCACCATAAATAAAAAAAAGGCAGATTCAAGGAATGCTAGGAATCCCACACTGTCTTCCTGTTCCTCAGGATTTCAGTTCTGTTTTGTCTCTCTCCGTCTCTGTCTCTCTCCCTCTCTCTCTCCCTCTCTCTCTTTCTCTCTTTCTCTGTCTCTCTGTCTCTCTCTCTATTTCTCTCTTTCTCTCTCTCTCTCTCTCCCTCTCTCTCTCCAACTCTCTCCAACTCTCTTCCCCCTCTCTGTATCTCCCTCTCCCTGTTTGCTATCTAATAAACAATAACCACGCTAACACCAATGCCGTAACCTCCTCTGTTATGTAAAAGTAGCGTTGGCAGGTTTTCAATGTAAATTCCCCCTGCAGTGGTCTTGTGCTGTACATACATAGTGTCAAGTTGTTACCACATAATAGTTGATCCAAATGAGCCAATAAACAACCAACAGCGGGCAGGCGGGCCATTGCGTTCAAACACCATCGCTGAATGAAGCTTTGACTACACTCCCTCCACCTTGCTGTCAGAGGGCCCCGTCTGACAGCTCGTTTACAAGTCAAGTCGTTGATATAAAGATGTCAGTGTGCCGTCCATTCCTCTGCGTTTTGGTTTATTGATATGAAAGGATTACATTATCAAGTGTGTGTTAGAATCTTGTGCTCTTAAATCTCGCTAATGAAAGTTATTGTCTGTCAGTGATATATATATATATATATATATATATATATATATATATATATATAAATATGCAGTTGTTGAGACCCTAGAGAAACCATGACCCACTTCTGTCAGACCCGTGCATTATGTATCATGTGTGCAATTAAGATGACAAGACCCTCAAATTAAAAAGAATGGGGGGAAAACTAGAATGACCATGGTAGGTACCATTTTAATAAAATGTTGGAGAGAAGCACAATGGATTCCGTTATACAGCGGTGAAATAGCATTCTCCATGATGCTTTAAGAAATATACAAGTCATTAGTGATACAACCGCTGTTGGCTCATGTGCAAGTTCTCTTAATCCATACTGCTAACATTCCCCCTGAGACAGAGAGACACAGAGACTGAGAGAGAGATAGAGAGAGAGGGAACGAGAGAGAGAGTGAGGGAGAGACAGATAGAAAGACAGAGAGAGAGAGATAGCGAGAGGGAGCGAGAGAGCGAGAGGGAGCGAGAGAGCGAGAGAGCGAGAGAGAGAGAGAGAGAGAAAGAGAGAGAGAGAGAGGCAAGCCCCAACTTGCAGCATTACAATTTGGCTCTTGAAAAAGCAAGCATTGGGAAAGAGGAGGAACGAGATCTTGTCATGCTGCCCAGTGGGTTTTGAGCTTGTGGTTGGACTTCTGGAAAGACTGCCTTGTCGGAATGATTAATGGCTGGGAAGTTGGAGCAGGAGCCAGGGAGAGGCTTGTGCGCTGAGAGTGTGCAACATGAATTCACAATATCACAGAGTTCCATTGAATCTAAAGAATCCCTAATTTGAATTGAGTGTCGACGCCCCATTGGGATACAATCCAGAACTGTTAAATCATCATCTACATGCTGGAGAAAACATTGAACTGCAATTAAAAATGGAAAGAAAATAGTACACAAGAGGTTTAGTTTTCACAAAAGCCATTTATTAAGCGTACGCATGACATCTCAATCTATCCAGAACACAATCCAGCACTGAATATTTAATGAATGCAACTAATATATTATATGATTCACTACAAATATGCTTATTTGATGTTCAAAATTCTTACACAAATTAGCCATTATTCACTGTCTATAATGCCCAAGTATAAAAACGAGTTATCCTTACAAAGATAGGGATGTTTAATGCCACCACATCGTTTCTAGTTCCGTAGAAGTGAGCATTAAAGGGCAATGTCCAAGATTTAGATGGTGACTTTAATGTTACAGGATCATTCTTGTGTTTCTAGGATAATTTATAAGCCCCTTTTATAGCCTGGGTCTATTTCCCAGGGATCCACATTACTGCGTTTGAGGCCTGACAGTTGTCGCGATCATAACAGGTTAATCTCCAACCTTTTCGTTCTCTTGTTTGATTAGCGACACCAGTAGACTTGTTTAGAACTGTTTACTATACGGTTTCGGCCCCTCACACAACCAGACCCTTGTTTCAAGGCCATGTAAACGCATATAATCCGTACAAGCAAAGCTGACATATCCCGAAGTCCACAGAATAATGAGCTTTTTGAAAAGGGTCTCTGATGTGTCTGAACGCCATCTCATGCCGCTGTCTGGACACGCAAAACATGCATTTCTGAATAGGATGACATACGATTGGAACGTGAGTCAGACCATGTCGGTGATGTGCATGACAGAATGTATGTTTTCTTCTCCATTTCAGTGTGGATGGGCGTGGATGTACTTTTTCAAAACGTAAACATTCATAGTGTGGACATGGCCGAGTCGACTGATGACATAAATAATTTCAAAGGTTAAACACCACCATAGTTACCATGCAAATGATAGCATGCATATGTATTCGTTTGTATCTAGATCTATGACTATGTGTCTACTTTTCTATTTCTACATCCTCAATCTTAAATCTCCCAAATGTCAGTAAAACGATAAATACATTTTAATCAAAAACACATACATGACCTGTCATATGGGTATTATGATGTAATATTTTCAGAGTAGGTAAATACAGACATTTATTGTGGTTTTAACTGTGTGCGTAGATCTTGTGATCAGCTAAAGACTCAACACTAGACAACAGCACACATTACCCCCTTAAGTAGACTCAGAGCCAACATGCACCAGGCAACCATGCACTACTACACAAATGCATTTAATTTTACACAAAAAGTAGCAAATGGGACAATTTGGGATGGTTGTATTGCTCAATGTGAAAGAAAAGCTCAATGTGTGTAACAGAAGCAGCAAAGTAGAGCTAAATAGTGAGCTTACACCGTCAGTCATTACAAATTAAAAACACAATTACTAATGCTAACACGTGATCAAAGTATAACCTAACGATTGGTTTCATACTGTCAATGTTATGGGATGGAATTTGTTGTAACAAAGTAAACATCACATCTACCGGTACCTCACATGTAGGTGAGGGAAGAGGGATCAAGAAGAATTTGATGGGAGTAAAGTGAGGCTGGTAAATGATTTGGCCCGGGGCCCTGTCTTTGGTTCCCATGATGGCTGCTATCTACAGGGTACGACTGTGAACCATCTGCAACAGATGGCGGTAGGCCGTCTAGAGGCGGCACGTCTGCAGGGTTAACGTGAAGATAATAGCTGTTGATGGCATCACTGTGCGCATCCAGCAGCGTTGGAGCGCTCTGATCATACTCCACATATTGAGGAGGTGGGGAAGAGGGGGACGGCGTCCTGATGACTTGTGCCTCTGAAAAGGCCAGGCGAGCTGAACCGGAGGAGGCCATGCCGAGGGAGGTGCTTGTGCGCGTGGCCCAGTGCGGGGCCCGGGCGGGCCCTAGGTCCTTGTGCTCCTTCTTGTACCTCATCCTGCGGTTCTGGAACCAGATCTTGATCTGGCGGTCGGTTAGCCGCAACCCCTTGGCCATGTCCAGCCTGCGTGTCCGGGAGAGGTAGGGGCTGAAGTGGAACTCCTTCTCCAGCTCCAGCAGCTGACTGCTGCTGAAGGCCGTCCTCTCCCTCCTCAGGCTGCCTCCAGCCTCGCTCGGTGGACCGGCGGGCCCACCGCCGAGGACCGGCCCTGCTGGTAGCGTATACACACAAAAACACACGAGAGAAAACAACACATTAAGTCTATCGTAAAGGGTTGAGGCTGTACAAGGATTTACACCAAGTATACCCCGAGACGGCTGCTATAGTCGTCAACCAATAAGTGCAAGATAAAGTAGGCCCCTAAGCCCATGTGTATACAGTTATGTCTGAGATGGTGGTACAAGAGCAGGCTGTCTATCGCGTCAACTATTCAGGGAAAGTTACCTCCTAAAGAAACAGTCTGGGGGAAACATCTGACACCTCTACTGCTGTCTGACAGCCCACATTAATCACAGCTACACACGGAAGCAGACCTGTCAAAGCCCCATCTCAGTCACTTAAAAGGTACCTTGGGACCAACACTGAAAATAACCACTATTACAAATTCCATTTGATGTGTATGTGAGTGATTATAGACTTGTGTTGATTACAATACAGTTTACACTACAGGGGTTAATGAATATTAAGTGAATAGGAACCTTATTAAAGGGATAGTAAATAAACACAGCTGATCTTCACACTTACAAAGAATGCTCTGAATTAGTGTACTGTGCTGAATTGTGCAATACCATCTTTACAAATGCATATGTATGGGTAAAGAATGTAGGCAATATAAAATAATCTGCAGAACTTTATCCGCCGAATACAGTCCTTTCATGTCAAGTCATCCATTCATGTGCTAATTATTATTTGTAAATAGTTATTTATCATTTACATTAACGTCTCCTGAAAACACATATGCCTTCATGCATTAAACTCTGCTAAGGTGAAACCAATGTTTTTTGAAGGACAGGTTGCATATGTATTAAAAAATATATATTTATTGCTAAAGGTTATATGCATTGATGAACGACACAGTGGTATACAAAATGTTTGCTTAGAAATACAGTTGTAGCTATAGAATGAAAATAGAAAAACTGTAAACAGTTATTATTATATTAAGAACTTTTTGCAGATTATTACACTGTCTGACAGCACTCTGATAAAAAGGCTGAGAGCAATGAAAAATAATGTTTTTTTTTGGTATGCTACTGTTCATTCATGTATTTTACATATAGGGATGCATACTTGATCCTTAAAAAATTTCCATATTTTTACTATTCTGGGTTTCTTGGCTGCTCTTGACAACTATGAAAAAGAAAACAATGAAACGATGAATGCATTATAAAAGGATATGAAAGTAGTTGTATAAGATCACACAACAGTTAGGTAAATTGGCTTTTCTTAAAACCATATATTTGAGAACAAATGTGACAAGACATACATTTGGATCTTTTTACCTGACTCCTTGGTGTCCGTAGTCCTCGGATGCATCCAGGGAAACATTAATTTGGAGCAGCAGATGGCAAATGGACTGAGACTGCTGCCCTTGAATCCGGGCTTGCCCATGCCATGACGTTGGACCACGGTGTCCAACGGGCAGCTCAACTGTTGAGCTCGGTTGTTCCTACAGCTGCTGTGAGCACAAGAGGTCATGTTTTGCTGATTAGGTTGTGTGACTCGGCTTCCCCCTCTATTGTGTCCCTCTTTTCCTTTTGGCATCTGTCCAAAGCTCATAACTGTTACCTTGCAACTGTAATAGCACTGTCGTGAACCCATAGGACTAGCTTCAAATCAAATCTAGCCTGCTCCTATTATTATTCTTTGTACTAAAACATCAGCAATTTGAGGATTTGCATTATTTTTAATTTATCGTTCTAATTAACCAGGAAGTATAAAGCTACGGATGGAAGGAGAGTGTTAAAAAAGAACCATGTGGAACATTTAAACAATATTTACCAGAAGGGTGCCGTGGTCACGTGACACCGCCTTCCAATGGCCGTCCTCCGGAGTTGCAAAATATTCCTCCGGCAACTTGGAGAAGAAGCCTGTGCGTTCCTTCTTCAGACATCCTCTCTATTGGCAGCCTGCCTCTCTTTACCTGGGGATCAAGAAAACACAATGCTATCATGCTGTACTATTAGTAAACTTAGGAAAAGTTGGCGTGAGGGAGCCAGAGATAAGAAGATTGGAGAAGCAGGCTGGATGGACAGGGAGAGCAGAATAACAGATAAAGAGTCAAAGATGCATTTTCGACGGTCTTACTAGAAACCCGAATTGTTCTTTTATTTCACAACGCAGGCAAAATCGTTTTTTTTTTTTTTTGAAAGACGCTGTTTTTGTTAGAAGAATCGAGGCATGAAAGTCCACCTCCTGAACTTTTGTGGTAAGGTTGATAAAGCGGAGTTTCCACTGTGGCCGTGAACTTAGAAACGGCTCCGCTGGCTGCCAACACCGGACGGCACAACCGAGCGCACCGGCCGGCTTCATGCGCGCAACACGCCTGCGTCCCACTCCAGCCTGACCTGTGTTCAGTCGAGGATAACGGAAATCCAATTCAAAACGCCAATAATAATGCATGGCATTAGCCTTTTTATTTTCCGTTGCGCTTTAATTGACTTTTCATTTAAAATATCTAGCCTATGTGCTGTTACTGCTGTTTAAAAACAGTTTTGCAGTACCTTAGGTCCCGCGTCCCTCCAATGCATTTGATTTAGGATGGACTTTGTTCAGGGGACGGAGAACAGTTGATCGTGTTGTAAATTGCCTATACGATCATCACGGACCTATGGGAGTGGTGAAACAAAGAGTTGACAGTCACGGCCACACAAAGACAAAGGACAGGCTACTCACTCGAGCTGTGTACGGGAGCATAGGGCACAGGGCATACATTAGTCCAATACGCTGGAGGCTAAGCCCTGTTCTCCTCGTTCTTTCTGGTAGTCTGACCATGTTCAAGGAATCGACACCAAAAGGACTGGAGAAAGGCCGACTAATGAATCAGGGATTTTAGTGATGAGTAGGATGAGTAGTGTTCAATAAAGCTAACTCATTCATGCAATCCTCTAAGCAATATAGCCTAGGCATAGTCAGAATCGGGTTAATACAATGCATCTTTTTTTTTAAACATGTGATTATAAACTACTATAGTCAGGTCGTTAAGATCAATGCACTTTTCAAAAGCATCACGTTAAAAACAAAAACCACTTCAATTAGTTGTAATTGGATTATTTAACAATCACACTTAAAACTAAACAAACATATTTGTCTCTTAAGACTAAAACATTGTCCGAAATAATAAAGCCAATGGGCAAATGTTAAATCGTGCGATTCTCAATCTTAGGAGGCTTTAGATGTGTGTTCTTCTGATGTCTCACGTGAGAGGATCCTGTTTAGTGAATGATTATATATCAAGCGTTGCATTCCTCTATTCTCTATATATCTGTCTGTGTACACTAAAGCCACACACACACACACACACACACACACACACACACACACACACACACACACACGCAGCCCCCCCCCCCCCCCTCCCAGACACACACACACACACACACACACTATAATTCCAAAATCCAGTTTGAATAAACAATTGGGTTATCAGGCCTTATTTGAATTTAAAATTAAAATGTAATTGGACCAAAGTGAATAAATGTTCTCTTCTGAAATCACAAGAACCAATGAGTGAATAAATGATGTGTAAAGTCAAAGTCCTGAACGTGCCTTCAGGATAAGACCATAATAATTACTTATATTTCTTTTTTTCCTTTCTTATTATTTCCTATGTTTTAGAGGAATCTATAGCGTCAGTGTAAGCAAACATGTTAAGTTAGATGGAAAATGGGAAAAGGTATTTTGTTTGGCTTTCCCTGCCTCGCACCCTTGAACACACACTGTGTGATTTGGAGATAGAATCTGTGATGCACCAGCCCAGTAAGACCATGATTTAGCTCCTCCGCGCCTCCACCACACTTCTCCGTGAACTCTGTTTGAACCGCCTTGCTGGCAATAAATCATTTTTCTCTCTTACACAAAAGCACGCCGGTCGCTCTGGGTGTCAACCCTTTTACAATTCCTCCCTCACCTTCTGCGCTCACTCGCTTGCTGGAGCAAACAACACAGAAAATCGTCGATATTTTTTATTTATTTAAATTTCATCCCAATAACAGACGGATAATGAGATCGACTTTGAGAAATGCGCCAGACTCGAAACACAACGTTGTGCAATTAACGAGATCTGTTTTTACAAGGGATTTTCATTGGACCAGAGGAAATCAGAAATTATTTAACCATTTTTAACACCTACGTTATCTTTTGGTCTGAACGAAAGCTTGCATCGGTTAATGCATTTGCAGGGGACAAGAATGGGCAGATAAGAGCAGACTGAGAAAGAGAGAGGACGACTGAGAGGAGGGGAGGACTGAGGAGAGGACTTTAATGGGCAGAGGATGCATGCATACAAATGGCCCTGTCTTGGCAGAGCCGGGAGAAGATTTATGGTCCCAGGGCCCTATATTGCTGTAAACAATGCAGGGTGAAATGAAAGGACTTGAGTTTGCAGACTGCACTTCATAAGTAAGGGAAGACACATTGTCAGTTTCCTAAACACATCCTTATCTCTGCATAAGCATGCACATTAACATTATATATCCTACGTGTTGATGGCGTACTCATTTGAGCTTCTTTACAGCGGATCCACTGTAAATATTCCACGTTAGAAGAAAGTAAAAAATAAAAACGTGTAAACCAATGATTTAGCTCCCATTTAAAAGTTTGGTTGAAGTCCCTTTACATTGACAGGGTAAATCAGTGGCCTATAGTTCGGCCCATAGGCCAACCATTAGGCCGGCACCTCCCCCCAATTGGCGGAATGGGCCTATTGATTCCCTCCTCATGGAAATGGCCGCGGCTGGCTTGTGTCTGGGAAGTGGTTACACCAAAATGAACCTTCTATTGCATTTCCAAAACATGACACGAGATAATAGTACTAGACAAATATACCGATTGTATATTAAAATAAAAATGACTCAGTGTTACTAACTTATTATTTGAGGCAAAGGAAATAATAGGACACCTCGCGCAGTCGTATAAATCCTAGTAGTATTAGTAATAACGGTTGAAAATGTGTTATGATTGTTCAGTAATATTATTGTCATTATTATCATTTATATTATTATTATTATTAGTAGTGGTAGTATTGTTGCAATACTCATCAATACTTGCTGTAGTAGTTATAATTTAATTAATTGGTCATTCTTATATTAATATAAAACCCTATTAAATATATCAATACATATACAGTAAATATAAAGTTAGGTATATATACAATTATAATTGTTTATAATAAGCTTGTTTATATTTATTGATTATCAAATGTGAATATAAGTAGAGAATAAGATAGAATAGTGAATAGAATAGATTATATAACTCAAATTATGTCTTTATTTGCCACAGATGAAAAATCCTGTAGGCCTAGACGTCCAAATTTTCTCCAAAGCACCATTTTTCTCCCCTTTGATTTAAAAGTAAAACGTGTGTTGTAATATTATCCTTAGAGTCTTTGAAGTTTTTCCAAAACCATAATAGGAAATAACCTTAAAGTATCTGAGAATGGGTAAAGAACTAGGTTGTTCCAGGGATGAGTTGTAGAAATGACATAGGCCCGCACTCAAACAAACTGACTGGCTTACAAATGCGCTGTAAGAGAGAGAGAGGAGAGAGACAGGCAGTGAGAGACACACAGTGAGATAGAGAAACCATGATAGAGTCTGAGACAGGGAACCACAGAGGGAGACAGAGAAGCAGAGAGAAAAACAGAGAGATACAGAGAGAGAGAGAGAGAGATGGTGCATCTGGCTGAGAGGATAGGAACGCAGTTCTACGGATTTATGACACACCCACCCCTGTTCTATGCAAGAGAGAATCTGTCCCTGGAAAATAGCAATGTGACCCCAGTTTCAACTCTGAGTCTTTATGCAGCTGCCATGGCTGCCGTTTAAACACACTACACACCAAAACAATAGTCTTGCCTGAGACCTTTCATTGCAAAGCAAAGAGGTTGAAGAAGACTTTCACCTGAGACAAGTGTAAAGTATACTGTGGAAACAAACTGGAGCGCTTCCAACTACTACATGCACAATATCTGACGCTGGCCATTGCAATGGTGTCATGTTTGTAATCTGGCATATATCCAAGTGAGAAGCGAGGTTTGAGTTCTGAACTTTGTAAAATTCACTAACATTAAATCGTTATAATTTTACAACACTGGATTTCCAACAAAAGGTTACAATGAATAAATATTTGAAATAAACACTGACACAAAAAGTATTGTCTTAGCTCTGCTATCATGCCGTATAATGGTCTGTTCAGTGTCCCTACAGTTTCATGCTCACTATTAAAATACTATTATTTTGTTTGTAAATTTCTCCACACAAAAGCAAACAAATAAATGTGTTTTAGTACAGAGAGAACATGTGCTGCAAATAGTGTGTTAATAAAATAAACGTAAAGTGGGACATCTGGTACATTTTTGGCTAACCCCATGAGTCTATGAAGACACAAAAAAAGATTCCATTACTAGTCCCAGCATAACAATTACATCACTGATTTATACCCATAATAGGGTTGAGAACGTTTAATTCAACATAGGTTTAATTCCATTCTTAATTTCACCAATAACCCAACCAACGTCTCATGTTGTATGCTAGATCATTTGGATGTTGTGAAATCCCAGGCAGGGCGATAAAGGTTTACAAATAATGCTTCGAGTAATGACAATAGGTATTCTCACCCCAGGTTGCAGGGCGTTCTGCCATATCGCATGGAACACTATTGCACCAGAACCCAAGGCCGCCCGGCTGCGTGCGAGAGCGACATAGTGGTGAAAATGCTCCAATCGTTACCCAAAATGGAGAACCTCAATGGGTCCTTTTTTTGTCCCCCTTTTCAATTCCAAGAATGGGTCTTTCTCTCTTTTTTATCATCACTCAGGGACATTTTGCTGGATTAATCTTGCATTGTGCTACAACCATGTGTTAAGTAACGGTTGCTGACTTTGTGTGAGAGCCACACAATAACAATGAAACAAGCCAATACATTCGGTCATTAGTTTCGTTGGGAGCATTCATGAAGAGGACGGGGAGACGCGGAGAGTCATCTGGATGCCTCCTGATGGAGAACACCCCTGTTCGCAGGAAGAGAGCCACATAAATGACATGTTTAGTGAAAGGTATACTGACGTGATATTAGTATTATTACATTCCAATTCATCGTATAAGGAACCCACTTGAACTACGTATTCCCTTCTGGTTTTTAACTGCATTAAGGAGAACATGTGTGACATTAGGGAGACAGAGCATTCGATTATGAGACAGCACAGTAGAACTGTAAGTTGCAGGGTTAAACATGGAGGTGTCACTATGCTCTGAGGCTTGGTGCTCTCCAGAGGTCATTTGACCCCAAATACTGTTTTACACTAATATTATTTCTTAAGTAATCCCATTAATCTAATTGATCATCAGATTGATCAAATAATAAAATTGTATAGACCACATTGTTGATCAACGATTTTTAATTTTTTTTTTACTTAGAAACAAATAGATGCACATGTAAATGTTTTTTTTTTCAAACAGAAGGATTTGGTGTGTAGTCACTAGTTGTGTGGAGGGTCATGGAAATGTGCAGGTCGTTCTACAACGCAGGCCACTGAGTGCGGCTAAATAGTTTCCTGGCCAGCAGTGCAACACCTTTTCGGGTGACTTTAGCGACGGGAACAAAGGGCAACACATTAAGAAGTGCCCTTCCACAGGCCTCTCTATAGGCACATTGCACCAAAAAACCCACAAAGAAAGCTCATTCCAAGGGGGACCAACGACGGCACGCAATGAGGGAACACGTAGAGCGAACATGCCGGGTCACCAGGGTTGGGGAGGTCGGCCATCCAGACCCAAGTGAGCCTAATGGGTCAGAAAATGTGTCCTCGAAGTGAACTCGGCCTTCTCGTGCTTTGCCTTAAATTTCAATAAAGTACCTTTTCAGCCTCTCGACGTGGAGGCGACAGGGATTGTGAAATTGGAGGGATGCTGCGGCTTTGGCGTGCACATTAATTTCTCTAATCTGTCCAGCAACATAAAGGCCCCTGAATTCATTTTTCAGCGCCGTCTCAGCGCCATTCTATAGTGCCCCTCCAAAGCCACGTCCAAACACAGCATTATAACCGCTTATATGTTGGAAATAACATACATAATCTTTAGTCTTACTAAAAATGAACAGCAATGGCTATGATCAGGTAGATTACATATTTCCATTAAATGACATAGGCCCTACACTACCGTAGAACACAACACTGATAATTCAAGATGGATGTTCAGGAATACCGCGTGTCTTTGTGCGCATCTGCCCCCCACTAAGAAAGCCTTTTTTTTTAAATAAATTCCATTCAAGTCACAATTTCAATAATCCATCAAGTCCTCGTATCTCTTTGAGATAAAGTCACATTTTAATTTTAAAAGTATTTTTTTCACAAAACTGCAAAATAACTAGAATAAAACATTATAACTATAAATAAAATAAAAATAAAACGAAGAGGCAAGGGCCTGCTCACTACTTCAGTTAAGAAATTACAAGGTGACATGTTTTTCCATCAACATTTTACATCCTGTAAATATTAGCATGCCTGGAGAATGTAGGCAGCAGTCGTAAACATGTTCTCTTAACAATGTGTTGCAACAGCAGCCGGACAGGGTGACTGTGATGTTACAGGCACCGTGTTATGAAATCGTCAAATTCGACACCAACAAACGATAGAGTCCTTCTAGCAAAGCATCGATTTGAAATGAAGCATCACAATGTGGAATAGTGTTGTCACACGCTGGAAATACAGAGAACAACGAAAAACTGCCAAGCGACTTTTGTTTTTGTAATATGCAAGGCATTGGGTTCAACTGTGCATGATGACTAGAATATCAATCCGTATGTCAATATCACGCTCACTACCAGAAGCTGACCAACACAACGTGACGCTTTGGATTCAGTCTGTCCTTTATGTGTGGATTCATCTTTTTATTATTATGTTGGGCAGTTGGCATTATGAAACCGAGATACCGAATTAAGGTACACCAAAAATCGAAGTCTCTAAATTATATAATTTAATTGATAAGAAAAAAAGCATTCGTGTAAGGATGTTAAAGGATTCACATGCAGCTGTTCTCTGCATGGTGTGTGTGTGGGAAGCAAAGCTTAATTTTTTAGAGCTGGCAGGGGCAGTGCAGTCCAGTGAAGGGCTTCCATGTCTTGCCTTTATGGTTAATTGAATGCCCTTTAGATGAATTATAGTGCACAAAGGCCTATGCACAGAACAAACTAGTCCATTTGCTGTTGGGACATTTTTTTAAATTATATATGTCCTCTATAAGTGGCATTTGAGGACACACAAAGAACACATGTAGCAGGTCAACTAGTTATATACAATATTAAATTAAAAAACGCAAGGAGCCAAAATATTTCACAATCACAGCTTGTAGACACGGTGAGCAATGTGTTTACCTCATCAAAAGTTAATTTACTCACAATGTACACCTCGAAAGCATAGCTCTGAAACCAAAACAATAGTGAGGATCTAAAGGAAGTTCGAGCAAAGATAAAACACTCACTGTTTTATTCACCAATATGATTATCACAAGTACACTAGACTCCGTTTATTGCATATAACAATAATCTGCTTTTAACGGCCTAAAACACAACACCAACAACACGAATCTAAATTGTAAACAAAAAAACCATTTGTGAAAATACACAATGTAATTCACAAATTATTATCTACACGTTCAAGCTCAATGGAGTGCTCCAGCTATTCATTTTTATTTTACCAAAAATAACTATTATAATAATGATGTCCTTCCAGTGTTGTTTGAAATAAATAGATTGTGCATTTCACCTTGGGCAGCAGGGCGAAAGAATAGCCCACGATAACATGTTGACAAAATGTACATTTTTCTGCATTTTCTCTCCTTAATTGAAAACATTTTTTCTCAATAAAAAACATCTCAACTCTTCGTTAAATAAATTAAACCCTGTATCACGTAAAAATAATTCATCGGTATTCGCATTAATCCATGCTATATAACATGCAATTTATATAACTTTGGACTTGAAGGAAACCGCACAAGATACCTACGAAAACAAAATATATAACTTCTATAAATAACCAGTTCTTTTAATATCCCCAGTCTTGACGGGGGTTTATAACCTTGTAATATCCTCGGCATGCTGCGCTCCGGTAAGTTCGTCAGGGCTGGCCCTGGCGTTCGCGGCCGTGGCGACGGCAACAGCGCCGGCTGCTGAGCTTGCATTGGACCCGGAGGAGGAAGAAGAAGATCTCACTTTGGTGTTTGGAAGCCTGTGGTCTTTTTTCCATTTCATCCTGCGATTTTGAAACCAGATTTTAATCTGTCGCTCGGAGAGAACCAGGGTATGGGCAATCTCGATGCGCCTCCGCCGAGTTAAATATCGGTTATAGTGGAATTCCTTCTCCAATTCTAAGACCTGCTGTCGAGTGTATGCTGTCCTAGACCGCTTGGGTTCCGTCCCATTGTAACCCGAGTTCACTGGAAAAATGAAAAGTAGAGGGAGAGAAAGGGAGAAAGAAAGGGAGGAAAGGAAGTGTAAACAAGACTTGCCTCAACAGGGATATGACAGAAAGATTTATTGGATAAATGAATGTTAAGCTGTTGGACAAATTTAAATGGGAAGTTAAGAACTTTTCAACGTAATGAAAGGATCCTCACATCCAACTAAGAGCTAAATTATTAATGCAACATTACAAAGCTCTATCTTTTTTTCTTTCTTATTATTCATCTCTCCCCCCTCTCTATCGCGCAATACATAACAGCAGAAGCCACATGGCGATACGGCTGCCCTGAGTATACCTCGGCTATAAAATTTATGGTGGGTGTAATTACCAATGCCGAGTCGTAAATCCGCCTCAATTGTGCCATTTCAAAGGCTTCCCTGCTATCGAAGCAGGGGCTGGCAACGAGATGGGAGTCAGAGGGACTGATAAAGGGAGGGAAAGGGAGAGAAGAGCAAGAAGAGCAGGAGTGCAGAGAACATAAACATACACGTTGCCTACCAGTGCTGACGTGAATCTTCTTCATCCATGGGTACACCACGGGCTGCTTCATGGAGGCAGTGCTGTTTGGATGCTCCGGGGTAGCTTGGTTGCAGGCGGAGGTTGCAGCCGGTGGGGTGGCGGGGGACATAGATAACTGTGGGGTTTCACATGATGCAGGTTGCCCTTTCCCTGCAAGCAGGTGCGCAGAATGGGGTAGTCCATGCACCCTTGGCGTGTCAGGTTCAGGGATGCTTGCACAGTTATATTGGCGATCCTGGTAGCTTGCCCGCGGAGGATATAACTCCTGGTGGTGATGCTGGTAGCCAGTGTCCCTTGCGCGGCTGTAATATTCTGGACTATGTTCTGGGATGTAGCTATTTTGCGAATATTCCTCGCATGGAGGAAATTTCGGATCAATGTAGTTAGACTCCATCAAATACGAGCTCATGATCATTAATTTCTGGAGTGGAAAATAATTTTTCTAGCTTTGTCGTTTTTCTGCTCCATAAAGCCCTCCTACTTGCGAGCAGCCCTGTAAAGTTACTTTTACCACGTGACCCTATGGCCCAATAGCAGAATAAGAGGTAGTTCCCGGATAAGGAACCAGAGGTATTAAACATACCTACAGTCGCCATGGTAGACACAAATCTCTCTCTCCCTCTCTCTCTCTCTCGTTCTCTTTCTCTCACACACTCTCTCTTTCTCTCTCTCTCTCTCTCTTTCTCTCTCTCTCTCTCTCTCTCTCTCTCTCTCTCTCTCTCTCTCTATCTCTCTCTCTCATCCCCCCTCTCTCTCTTTCTCTCTGGCATTGTATCGTCCTCTCTCTGTATGTATCTATTTATCTAAGGTGATATAGCCATGGTATGCACAACAATAGAAATGTGACCAATTGACAAATAGGCTATATCAAGGAAAGGTTTCAGGAAATGTGCAGATATTGTATATAACACATTAATAATATAATAATTTGAGTCTACATGTTTTACATAACAATTCATAATTGAGCTTGAAATAAAATTGTGTTTGTTGATGGCTTTGTGGGGCTTTGATGTTAAAATGCCATAGCAAGATATTTATTGCAATTATACTATTGACCAATATTATTAAAAACAATTGTATTACATTAGAATTCTGAAAAGCAACACCAGGCCAATATGAAGACCCTTTGCCTTTCACACTTTCTTTTAGGAAGTTTTGATTTATTACATTCAAAATGTGTATTTATTAAACATACAGATATGTTGAATAAAATCAATATAGTTCAATAGTAAGGTGGCAAGATAGCCATTGCTATTTTATCAGAGCTCTTGTGATTTCAATCATTGAGATGTAATGATTAGCACGTAACAATGTTGGGTAAGGATGTTACAGTACAACATTAACGATACGATAAGCCTAGGTCATAACGTGAACATAAATAGGATACACTGCATTTAATTTTAACATTTGCCGGTCCCTTATGCATCTTCATCACTTAAACGTTCATCCTAACACATCCAACAGATAACATTTGTAATTTGACTTTTCAAATCTTCTTTTTCCTCCTAGCTGTTTGGCTGTTAGCTTCCAGACTGGACAGTAAAACATGCCCTGACTGGTGGGCCTATGTCATGACCTGGTAGTGGACAGGAAGAACCAACACTATTTTGTAGGTTGGGTCCAAAGTGGTCCTGCTTCAAAATAATGAACTATTATTGTTTGAATGCAACCAGGGCAGACATTCAAACCACTATTCAAATCGTTTCACACAAGACATTTTGACCAGTATTGAAAATGTAAAGACCATAATTGAAATGATGACCAATGTCAATCCTTTTCACACCTTTTGTCTGTCTGTCTCTGTCTTCATCAGGAGGTTTGTCTCATATTTCTTACTCTCTGAACAGGTAGACACATTTGGTCCTATTATATTTTCCATTACAGTTTCACCCCTGAAAAAGCAACCCTGTATACATAGCATCCACTTCTTAAGAAAAAAATGACTTATTTCAGATCCGTGGCTTCAATTAAATAAGCAGTTACTTTATTTTTAATACTGACTAATACACAAACAACACAAACTTAGTTTTGTTTAGTCTTATCCACTTAACAATGATCAACTGTCTGGCTCCACAGGAGACAATAGAGAGGCAGCATGCAAACTACACGTGATAGACCATACACAGAAGCAGCGACAGCCACACCTGGACGAATGGAATACTCTATTTTGCTCTTCTTTGCACAAGGGTTAATGTGTTATCGGTAACAAGATTTGGTAATGCTGCCTTGTTTACACATTTTGCTTTTCGCCAAACTGTGATCCGATTTGTTGAGGATATGCGCACATATACATGAATAGACAACATACATGCTTTACAGCACCAGCCTATACAGACATCATCATAATAACCATTATATTCGAAACAATAATAATTATTGTTATCATCATAATAGTATAGCAGCACTGTATGTCGAAGTAGAAGCAGTGGTGCAAGTAGTTGCAAATGTAGCATAAGGCAAGTTGTTGTTGTTGTTGTTGTTGTTGTTGTTGTTGTTGTTGTTGTTGTTTAGGAAGTACAGCAGCATCAAAACTACATTGCATTGATCTGAATGCCTATCCATGTCCTATCAAACAATATAAAACAGTTGATTAGGCTTTAAAGTTAGCAGTGGAGTTGATCTGCACCAATATTTAAGTAAAGAGGTAGCTATCTTCGGTGCAACTAAAGGGAGTGTTATGGCCATATCATAATCTATAGATAAATAAATAATTAAAACCTACTGAGGGTGGTACACATTTAAAGCTTCCCTGAGAAAACAGAATATACAACATTTCTATTACCCCTTGCAAGGATGTTAGAGGCGTTTTATAGAGCAATAAAAACCGTAAATCAGTCACTTTAAAACGATCAGCAGTAGCTTGCTTGTTTTACAGGGTCTGACACACTAGCTACACACTGCTACAGATGGGTCTGCTCACTGTAGCCATAGCTAGGCGGTTGATGTTATGACTATGAAAACACTTTGGGACCATGTTGCTCTGCTGCTTTTGCTAATAGAAAAGCGACGCATGCCAATGTATGCTGCATAACATGCACATAGACACAAAAATAAGGGCAGGACTGAAAAAAAAGGAAAATAACAGATCCATTGTCTTGAGTAGCAATTCAGTTGCCCATGTATTCCTGTAGAGACGTATTTGCGATTATATGCACTGAACACAAATTCGGTTCTACAGGGTACATATAGACAACTAGTGTGTATGTTAGGATGTTAGGAACTGCAGTGTGGTTATTTCGTAAGTGATTATCTTAGGATATATACATAGGCCTATTAAATGTAACATTTGCAATATTTAATCGTACTCACATCTTTTGCACCATGGTTTCAAAATAGATACAATTTGGGCACGAAAACACGCATATAATCACATGCATATAAACACATGCATATGCACGCTCACACAGAACAGGATAAAGGAGAGAAGGGGTTTCTCTCTCCACATTCAACTACTGCTTTTGAGCTTGCTCTTATATTAATATTCAGTCACAAACACCGCCGATACAAAAGGGTCTGCGTGACAGCGCAGATGAAAAATAAGTTTCTTTTGTTCTCAACGATTTCTTCTGCTTTCTATTACCATACTGACCGCTCGGTAACCTTTCTGCCTGTCGTCCTAGAAGCTAATGAGAAAAGCCCGGATGAAAAATGAATATAAGACATGTGGCCTGGTTCTGTGTTATTGAAGGTAAAACATGGGCAACTCGTGAATCAATTGAATTGATTAAAAACAGAATACACGTGGGAAATGTAGACGCCTTTACAAATAACCTAATCCCCGTGCTAAATGTTGCTGTCTATTTTGTATTATGATAAAAATGCGAGGATAGGACTTATCTGAGGTAGCAAACCAGAATAACCGAGCAGATTGGTTGCACTTTGAGGTATGCATGAAAATAAACATGCGCCATGCCCATACCTTTCTTTGTTGGTCTGTTTTTGTTTTGATTGTTTTTATAATCCAACGAAGAACCATACATGCAGCCCCCCCCCCCCCCCCCCCCCCCCCCCCCCCCCCCCCCTTCCCAAACTCGCTTCTCGGCCTACTGTTTTGTGGACGCATTTTAATGTTAGTTAGACAGCATGACCTGCGTCTCACCCCTCGCGTGTGACTGCTTCCAATGGTTCACTGCCAAGGATTATTGATGGGGAAACAGCAATGAATTCTTTCTTCCCACAAATGGCTTTCAGATCGTGCACCTAGTTCAATAACTAGTTATAATGTAGAAGTGCAAAAAAATAGGCCCTCAGGCCTAATTTGATGTTTCATTTGTTCATTTGAAAAATAGCATAGCTTCCATTTTCCTGCAGAATAACGGCTTTACAAGCATGTTTACACAAGTATGCATGTGTAAACTACATAGACTAAACACATCTGGGATCTAAACGGGGCTTCGCGCACTGTTCATTTACTTTGGTTAACAAGTCCGGGTTGCAGAACCTAACCTGAAATGAGACAGTTCATTTATTGCTTTGCAGCAGGCTACAGAGCAATACACTTCCCTGATGAAAATGTTTATGATACGCTTTTAATCAGCACATAAACCCTAATAGCCCTTTAACTTTTACTCTTCCCTAGTGGGGGGAAAATGGTAGGCCTTCAAGTATTGGGAGGGAAGTTAGGGTAGCCCGGGGTGCAGACAAACTCGTCGAACGCGTAAATAACAGCAAACCGCACGAGCCGCAATTCCAGTGGAGAAATGCGATCTCACGTGCTGGATGCGGAATGTGGAAATTGACTTGCAGGCTGGCCCTCTTGCAAACCGCGGTGACATAATACATTATATTTGAGGTTGGAACAAATTTTAACAGTAACAATCAATATATCAAAATAGGCATAGAAAAAAAAACACATTGCCAGTTATCTATGGTTTATTGGTGGACTCTGGTCTTGGGCTACTCGTCATCTTCGCATCGGGTGGCCTATAACATAATAGAAAGATCCTATGTTCAATGGGTCCTTACCAAATTCTTTAGCATCTTTGTCATGGAACTATATGACCGATGGGTTTCAGAATCAAACTTTATATTGCCTTGGCCAAGAATAGACAACCTTGCAACAGACTTGCACTGGGGCGTCGAACAGGTAGATCCTTGATACCATTCCCACTCATTTCGCCCCCACTTTATTTCCTGAAAATAGACAGAAAAACGAAAATAAGATCAAACATGGCTCCATGACAACTACAACATGCAAGCACATTCAGCGGTGGATCCTTATTTTGGCCATACCGCATTGATATGAGATACACGACATCTGGCAACGTATTTTGTGCAAATTACAAATATTAACATGTCACCACCAAATTTCCCATTGTTCAGTAATTGTATGCTCACAAATAAATGGTGATATAATTACTACTTTTATGTTGGCCACGGGCAAAGGACGAAATCATTTGGCAGTGTTGCACAGTTTTCACTACCTTAATGATTAATTCAGCCTCGCCCCATGCCTACGATTTTCTCTCTCTTTTATTTAGCCTAATTAGAGCCAGGTGTCCCAGAAAAGCTTTGGCAAGTGTTGGCTCCTGCAGAAGCCGAGGACAAAAATTTAGGACAGGTCATTTTTGATAGCTTAACTAAATGTACAATCATTTGATATTTCCTTAGGCAAATGTTCTATGAATAGAAATCCCTAGACCTCATCAATACAGATGAATGATCCTTAGTGCAGTCTTAGTTCTTCTTACATTTAGAGTGTTTTTTTAATACTAATAATAAAGATATGCAACAGGAGTTTATGTCTTACTTAAAGTTTGTCAAAGTATGTTGATGCTCACCCGGAAATGACCTCTGTGGAATTATAGTGACAGTGTCAATTCCATAGGTTGAGCATACAGAAAAGAAGAAAAAGAAAAGGAAGAAGACGATTAGCAACACAGTTCTTAGATTGTTATTATTAGATTAATTTTTTAGAGCCAGTCGGTTGTTTGATTCCACGGGGTTTTACCTTTACATATAGCCAAATTATTATTATTATTATTATTATGAATAAACCATCAAAACGAATCAAACTAAACCACCATACTATTCTGGAAGCTGTGAAAGGTTTGCCTCTAAAACGTAAGCATTATAGCAACCCCCCAAAAGATATGCGACTCTGAAGTGTTTTTGAATTATGGAGGCCGATCTCCAATATGTACACAATAAGAATGGTCAACGTATATTTGAAAGAAAACCAAGTGATCCTTAGATCAAAGTGAACGTATTTCGTTTGTATTCGTCCATTGGGTAGGCCTATGCATATATTACGTATATATTACTCTTCCCAAACGGTCTATACGAGTAGAAAACAGTATTTCTCAAATAAGAATATAAAACCACTGTGGCTGACCCGACAGGAGCATGTTACATAGTGCCCCCTGTTGGAAGTGCAAAGATTATCCTCTAATTGGACGAGCTTAATCGGAAGCTTTCTCCACAAGTTGCAATCGAAATAAATGAGAAGACGAGCAAATCCATGTGTCCTTGTACATACTACGGACAGCTTAGTTGTGAACGCTGTGAATGAGGCCTGTGTGTGACCAAACTGAGCCAAGCATTGTTTGGTACATTTGAAAACATCTCAATTCCTTGTTGTTGTTTTTTAACAAGACCAACATGGTGCCACACGTTTTTTTTCCCAATGATTTCAGCTGAGTTGCATTTTACTAAATGGTAGAAGTTGAGAAACAAACAACACGTTCTATCAGAACTGTCCGTTTGCAGTTTCAGTAATATATGGGCTAAATATGTTATTTATGAAGTTAAATGATTTCTTAGACAATTTAAATGTAGTACGGAAACTATCTCGTTTTGAGATTACCAAGCATCATTAGTGCACAAAATGATCCCATAAGCAAAATCTTCTCCAGCAAAGTCGATTGACAGATATTCATCCGTTTCTTTCTCCAACAATGTTGGTGATTGTTTCCAACAGTAAATAAATGCCGAAATCAAACGGTATCAGGTCTGTCCAGCCACACGCAGGGACGCTGAATCATAGCCTACTTGGAACGTTTAACAAAACAAGTTATTACACAGTTGAGCTCCTAAAATCCGCACTTATCTGCAATATATACACAACTAACTATAAGGGCCTATCTGTTTACCTAAACTACAACACTCAGCAAGGGATTTTAAACTATTTCCACACATCTGTTAATGTGTGTGTGTGTGTGTGTGTGTGTGTGTGTGTATGTGTGTGTCTGTGTGTGTGTGTGTGTGTGTGTGTGTGTGTGTGTGTGTGTGTGTGTGTGTGTGTGTCTGTGTGTGTGTCTGTGGGTGTAGTGACAGTGAGTGGAAAGAGCGAGGAGTCTGACGAGTCTGAGATTTGGAGAAACAATTATTATGATTATTACCATTAATACAACAACAATAATAATAATAATGATAATAATAGTTATAAAAAATAATAATAGTTATTATAATAATAATAATGTGATGTTGTATTCTATAATGTGACATTGAAGATGCATTGATGATAGCGGGTATTAGGCCTATTATTAATGTTGACCGATTAATTAATTTAATCATCATCTCTTCATACAATATTATTATCTTACGCTAATCGAAAATACCTACGCCTATAATGACGCATTTTGTGGCAAGCGAAGGTGTTGTAAAGCCGACATCCACGGCGGCCCGTTAAGAACAGTGGCCGCTACTTCCGCATCCCTGCACGTGCTGAGGCGCGAGATGCAGACAGAGCTAGGCAACAGCACGTCTTCCAGATGCATCAAAAGTCATTCAACAATACACCACGGCAATGCTAAACCTGCCATTACAAGAGAGCCCCCATTTCTCATGTGCATAATCATCTCGTAGTATAGACAGCATCTTTACAATCAAACCGATACTCAAACCAATAATATTCATGGATATTGAAATATACTACAACACAATAAATAAATAAAAGCAGAGTGTACTATTAAGGTCGAGTTGTGCAAAGACATAAACAAGTTAAAAATAACTTACTGCAACAGCTACTCCAGTATTGCCACAATACCGTTCGACTAACCTACAGTCCGGAGAAAGGTAGACCCTCACTGCCACAAAAGCCCTTTCTTACTCCGATAAGGCTAAGCCAGCAGCTGCGATTCCGGACAGTTAAGATTATATATGATGTGTATATATCGAAGGTTTGTCAGCTCTTCCAGGCCATAAAACCCACTTAAATGACACCACGTGCCTCCTATGCACCATTCACAGTCCCTGCTTGGGGCGATTGGCATAAGTAACCTTGTAAACTTTAAAATACGCTAAAAGAAAGACATAGAAAGAGGGATTCGATAGATTGTCCACTTAAAGTTAGGCCTGCCTTTACACAGAGTACGCCTAAGCGGACTCTGTGCTAGCCAGTTTTCTGTAGAGGGGAGTTCTGTAGGATCTGTTAGTTTGAAAGGTGAGTTCATCTTTATTTACTTTAAGTAAAGTGGGAGTATGGGCTGAGAACACGGTGTGTACGCTTGCAGGCAAGCAAGGCAACCGTCATTCAGTCATGTTTTAAATTGTGGTCGTTAATTAAGCGCACAGTGCGGCACTTTCTCAGATCTGACCAAGGGGAAGGGTTTGCGCGATGGCTTATCACGGTGTGCTTGTAGGAAACCATTGGTTTGCATCCATGTTACATTGTACGCGCGTGTTATCACAGGCTGTGCGCCTTCCTACCCTGACAAAACAGGAAAGGGAGCGCGGTGAAGTGGCAGAGAGGGGGCAATAAAGTTTTATTAGGGCTTTAAACTGGAGCGTTTGTCACTCCGTGAAATAGTGTAAAAAAAAAGAGAGAAGAAGAATACAACAAGCTTGCAATACAAATATTTAGACATGATCGAGCCATTGATAATGAGTTCAGACATTGTCGTGTTTTGGTTAAATATGTACCAGAAATAAAGTCAAACCACAACTTCCTTTGTTGTCAGTAAAATACAACTTTGTAAAAAAAAAAGAGCAATAATAATAATAATGTACAAAGAAATACATCATTTGATTATTCAGTTTTTATTTTATTGATTACAATTAATAAATGGAACAGTTTTTATATTCCTTGTGTATGCATACCTCTTAGGCCTGCCAACTGTAAAATTGACCTCAATTGCACAATACAACAGTGTTAATACATAGGCCTACATGGTAAATTACATAGTTTATAGTGGTATGTTACATGCATATAACCCTAAAAAAACAATCATAACTAACAGCTCACTAACACCACAACCAAGTTCCTAACTTGTGCATCTTTAAAATAAAATAAAGTATAAAAGGAAAAACTACAATCTTCCCAAGTGATTGACTAAGTGCTGGCTTTGATAACTTAGTGAGATTTTAAAATCGTTATGCTTTGATTAATACCTAGGTTTATTGGATTAGTTTAAAAACGTTTCTGCCAGATTGACAGTAATGGCATGGCTATCAGTTAACGTTCTACTTTTATCTTAATTAGACAAAATGCAATATAATTGGCATGTACTGTATAGCCTTTAACTAGTTCGCCTGCAGAAAGACTTTCAGTGTAGGTCTACTACTCATCTTCAGTAAAGTAAGGCCATCGTCACATGGGCGGCAAATTTATTTAGAAATGTAGAGCAGTTGATCAAACTGAATGATATTCAATACATTAGATCCCAAACTGCAGCAAGTGACATATAATTGGTGATGAAGCACATAGCACGGTGTCATGATGTCATTGCTCCTAGCAGTTCATCTGGAGGTCACGCGACTCTCCGCAGCGTGCTGTGTACACTGCGTTCATGGGTGTGCTTATTCCTTCCCTTTGATCTTTGAGTCCTTCTTCCACTTCATACGTCTGTTCTGGAACCAGATTTTGATCTGCCTCTCGTTTAGGCAGAGGGTATGGGCGATCTCTATGCGCCTGCGGCGACTGAGGTACCGGTTGAAGTGAAATTCTTTCTCCAACTCCAGAGTCTGGTAGCGGGTGTAACTGGTCCGTGAACGTTTACCTTCCGATTCTGAAGTGGTATTAAAATCAGTTAGCTTGCATGTCTCACGAAGAATACATACACAATTATATGAGGGCTACTCTCACAGTGTTTTCAAGGAGTTCATCGAATTGCAATAGTTGCCTTTACTCATTAAATATGTTGGCCTTTTATAGACCACTCTAGGCTACATGTAATGTATGTACAAATATTAAAAAGAAAAAATACAGCAGAGGAAAGACAGTATATCATTACTCATTAAATATATTTCGAAAATTATTTAAGTTCATGCAGAGTGGGCATACAGGCCCCACCAATTTCAACTTAATATTATTAGCAATGAAATGAGCACAAAATGGGCTACTAGTGGTTCCAGTGCAAGCCTGGAAATAAAAGCAGGTCAATCCAAATCTTTTTGACGTGAAGAGTTCAGGAATAGGTCAGGGCATGATTTTACCCAGAGTTCAAATGAAGGTTAAATCTCTTCTTCAAAAAGAGAGTTGATAACAGAATGCATGGCTTGACGAACGAGTTCAATTGGCACGTCCAAAAAGTAATGAAATTAAACAAAAAATAGCCAAACAGCAATGCTCAATGTTAGGCTATTTCATAATTGTATCAAAGATTATTCTCTTATCCAATTATACAACTATAAATCAGGCCAGAGATCACCTCTTCACCGTAACGGAACAGGTTTACGAGCAATGGATGCCTTTGTCATAAAATTTATGACCGAGAGTTTTTATTATTTCCTGCGTTTGGCCTATAAAACTGAAGAGGAAATTTGGAATGGGGAAAAGAAGTGCAGTAGCCACGAGTGAATGGGGAAACCTTCTCGGTTGCACATTAGAAAATAGGCAAACTTTACCGTGGTTTATATGTAGTTTTGTCATCCAAGGATAAATCTGTGGTCGTTGTTCACCCTCCTGATGCTGGTTTAAATTTGTGTTACGTTTAATCGCGTGCGTGCTCTCGACTTTTCTCTCGTTGCCTTCGGTCTTTGTCGTGGATTTTCCACTGCGATCCATGTCTCTGTCAATGCCCTTGCCCAGCAGTCCGTTACTGCAGTAGCTGAGATCACCTGCGTCCACGGAGCTGCCGGAGACCATTGTTAACGCGCGTCCTGGCGATAGAGGAATATCCGTACTGCCACGCAGGCGAGTTTTCATCTCCTCCCGTTCAACAGAGGTGACCGGGACGTGAGAAGTGAATATTCCGCTGACATTAACACCCCCGTATCGACTGGACTGGCGCCCAGATACAGAACTACAGTTATCGAAGCTAAACATAATATTGGATGAGAAGTTGCCTTGGTTGTTTGCATGAGAATAGACGCGCTAATGTCAAGAGCTCATTTGAAGTAGTAGTCTACCTATAGTTGATGTTTATAGCGAATACTGTAAACAGATATATAGATATATAGATATATAGATAGATAGATAGATAGATAGATAGATAGATAGATAGATAGATAGATAGATAGATAGATAGATAGATAGATAGATAGAGGCTATATGTATCTGCTATTTCGGTCTTTTGTTGAGCATAGCTTTTCTTTGTAGCCTTCTTGAATTTCGGAGCTGTCTGTTCCAAAAAATAAAGCAGGATTTATAGGTGGGTTAGGCTACGGTATCTTTTTTCTTGATTCGACGTACCCTGCCCAAATATGGGGTATTTGTGAGGGATCACGTGCAAAGGTTGGCCAGTCATAAATTGGCTTGATACTCAATGGAGATATTGATGAATAGGAGAAACGTGTCCGGTAAACTTTAGGCTGTTAGTTGTTTAAGACCAAGCAGGGATTTTGGTGAAAATGGCAAGACTATAAGACAATAGCGTCATCTGGTGTTTGGTATGGGGCAGGGCGGTCAGGTCCAGCCATTCTGTCCTTTGGACTGACTTACGCACACGTCGCCCCCCCCCCCCCCCCCCCCCCCCCCGCCCAACACACACACACACACACACACACCCCACCACCCTACTCAGCCATGGTGCGTGCCCCACGAAGACAACATTAATGCAATTCTCATTGCGCAACTGCCTGACTCAAAAGTGTAACTACTGTTCACAGCAACAAACCAATAATAAGAATAAGAATAATATTAATAATAATAACAATCATCATCATCATAATCATCATAATAATCGTTATCATGATACAAATTATAATAATAACAATAAGTGATTACCACAAACTCGGGGACATGTTATTGTTATAATTAAAACGTACGTAGGCCTACTGTCGTACTACTGGTATCTGTTTATAGTACACATATAGGCCAATATATAGCCCATATATCGATTTAATCAGTGTCTCAAAGAAAGACGCCAACAACGTTGAGGCTTTATGGGAAATCGTCCTCATCTCCAGACTTTTAACGTAAATTCTAGGTCTGTAGCGTGTATTTTGAGGACGAATATCCCCCGTCATTGCACGATCAGTTGAATCGGATCCCACCCACATCACCCTCAGCCAATCCCAAACAAAATAGTACGAAGAAAATGGATAAATGTTTTTACAAATATTTTATTGATAATTTCTTATAATACACAATTTCGACAAAACATGGATTTGTAACCCAAAACAAGTGACGGATTACTAATGTACAAATCTATCTCACGAGAAAAGCTTAATAATGGAAAAATGACTAAGCTCAAAGTTATAAAGCGGCTATCAAAGCGGTTAAATGCACATATGTCCTCACAGGATTTACATAATATAATACTACTTTGAATATATACAGGCATCTCCGTTTCCTGCGTGTTTTTTATCCCGTGCAACTATTTAGGTATTATATTAGAGTTGTAAAATATGTGAGCGTCTGATCCTTCATATGTGGAATGTTTATGGAAAATGTCCACTTAAGTCTGACTTAGGCCAACACTGATGTTTGTAGGGGGAAGTGATAAGGTTTACAGTGATGGATTGGGTGCGGGACAAATAGGATACATTTTTCTTGAATATGGGGAACACTTTGAAATCAATATGTTTATTTGTTTTTTTACACAAACACAAACTGGAATGAAATCGAATTACCACTATTAAGATATTCCGTGGGTCATGTGGAATGTGGATTTCTCGACATGATTCAGCGCTCGCAATGTAGGTATGAGATAATACGAGAGAGCAGTAGAGTTGTTATCATGCAGTTAAGTCTCTGGTCCATACTTTTTTTTTAGGTAGTGTTGTTGGGTCTCCATCGTTATCTCCCTTTCATTTGAGGTCGTGTTCATTCCTTTTTCTTATCCTCTTCTTTCCTCTCTTCCGCATCACTGCGTTCCTCCTCTTGAGTGGCTGTTGTCTGTTCAGTGCCAGTCACTGTGGACGTTAGGTTGCTTTCCTTCTTCCATTTCATGCGGCGGTTCTGAAACCAGATTTTGATCTGGCGTTCTGTTAAACAAAGGGCATTCGCGATTTCTATGCGTCTGCGCCTTGTCAAATAGCGGTTGAAATGGAACTCCTTCTCCAGCTCCAGTGTTTGGTAGCGAGAGTATATCTGACGTCCTCTGCGTCTGTCTGACCCGTAGCCTACTCCTATGTGGAATCAAATGAGATGACAGCATGTGGTTAAACCGTGTATTATAAAGACCATGAGACATAAGACTTCTGCTCGAATATGACCCTCTGAAGTTCTTACAGTAAAACGTTTGACTTGTTCTCAGGCTTTTGTTGTAAATACATTATTAAGGCTACAAGAACCCAAACGAATATAAAAACAACGACACTGCCTTTAATTGCACCCTATTGTATTGATTTATTTTGTTAAAATTAAATAACGGAAGCATTGATAATAATAACTTTCTAATATACCGTGTTCAAATACTATACCTGTAAATCATTGAAAAACGAAAGCTGTTTGTTTGCATGTGAAAAGGCCCATCTACAAGTCGAGTGGATACAGTAATGGTTTATGGGGCCATAAAAAGTAACTTACTCCTTTGGTAAGACATATCGTAAAACTGGCCCATTTCCTTAATTTATTTGTCGTAGTAAAACTCACCGCTGTGTGAGTTCATTCGCTGCATCCACGGGTAGATCGGGACGTTGCTTTTCTGTTCCTGGGCTCCTCTCGCTTGATCCAAAGTGTACTCCTGTGAGATGTGGCTTTGTGAACTGAGTCCCATGCTTGTTTGTCTGCAGCTGGGTAGCACATCTTTGTCTTGAAGAAACACATTTGATCCATATTCGTATTGCGCCCGGCCAGAGCCAAACACGACGTTATCTTGAGGAGAGTAGAAAGGTGCATATATCCGATTTTGGGTTACAGCAGCCCCGTACGACGAAAAGTGTCTGACAGTGTCATAGGTGGTGGAATTTAGGGGTACGTTTGGTAAGACGTCTTGACCACCAGATAAATGGCAGGAGATCGACGGATTTGCAAAATAAGAATTCATACCTTGTCTTTAACCCTCTCCAACTCTCCCCACTTCTTTATCGTTCTCCTTTGAATTCCCTTCTCTGTAAAGCCGCTGTCCTTCTATGTCACCAAAACAACACCTTTTACAATGAAACCCTTTCCCACCCTCTGATACTCTCAATGCGAGTAACCTACTTTGAGGATTCAATATTATTAATTTCCAATCTCCGGTAAGCCGCTCAAACCCGAGTGTTATAGCTGAGCCTTGGCTCCGGGAGAGACAATATGACAATGTCAGCTGACCATTCTCCACCAATTGAAAGCCAGGAGTTGAGCAGAAACTGTAGCTTTTAGCTCAGAGCTACGTTAGTGTTAAAACTCCGACAAACACGACACCGAGTACTTAGACTAGTCGTTGCTCCAGCATTTCTTATTGGAAATACACATTTTTAAGTTCATGAGACCGCTGGTAGTCGGATAATTAAGTAGAAGAAATGCCAAAGCCACGATGTAGGCTCTGTATATTCTACAGGCTGTATTATGTTACAAAACATAGAGAAAATAAATGCAATATCAGGCAGATTTATTCTACATTTTATTAAAAAAATATTAAATTACACATGAAAAACGCCTGATTCTATCGATATTCTTACCTGTGTGACGCAGTGCATTTGTGTGTGTGCGAGTATGCACGCGTATGTGAGTGTGTGTGTGTGTGTGTGTGTGTGTGTGTGTGTGTGTGTGTGTGTGTGTGTGTGTGTGTGTGTGTGTGTGTGTGTGTGTGTGTGTGAGAGAGAGATAGAGAGAGAGAGAGAGAGAGAGAGAGAGTAAGAGTGTGTTTATTTCTGTATGTGTTCATGTGTGTAAACCATCCAAACCGTAATTATACACTGCACAACGCATTATGTGTGATGTGTTTGTTGACATGCTTGTTCTGTATATTATACATTTAGCCAATTCAAATCGAACGCTTATGAATAACAAATAACTTTTTTGTGGCATTATAATGTGTACAAATAGCATGTGTCATTTAAACTATTGCGTGGCTTCTCAGTGTACTGGGGGAGGGTTGAGGTGGTAAGAATGCGTTTATGGTCTCTCTTCTCTGAGGGCAATAAAACAAGTGACATTCCCCAGTTTCCAAACAACTACAGCAAAGCTCTGCAACAACGAGGAGCATCCGTTGTTCAGAAAATTCGGAAAATTAAAAGCTTTTTTACAACATGTGGAGGTATAGGCCTACATAAACGGTAATACCACGGATCTGCATTCTGCATGTAAACGCAAAAAGAGAAAAGAGCTGCATTCAACAAAGGTATTTCGGCCGCCCTTTTGTGAGAAAAAAAAATCGGTTCAGTTATGCGATTGTCCAGCCTGCGTCAGACAATCTCGTCACAAACCACTCAGTACAGCCGCCTTCTTTACTAGGCCGAATGCACGACCTAATTCAATCAAAGTTGAGGTCCACATAATGTACAGGTTCACACCCAGTAATGTTTTACTTTAGGAGTGGTGTTTCGCTAAAATGCAAAGCAAAGACTCACGTTCTCCATCTTTCCAAATAAAGCTTCGACATTCCTTGACATGGCGGGAGGAAATGGAACTAATAATTATCTCAGATGTGGAGCAGAAGGCTAAATGATGGGTTTGAACAGGTCTAGTGGAGCATTTGCGTAAGAAATGCACAATAGAAGTGTGGCTTTTGTGTCTGGACTACAATCTAAAAAAACACCTATTGCAAACACACGTTCATCAATATAGACAAAACGGCTTCCCGTGTATGAATTTCAACATCACAAAACGTGTTTTTTAAAAGGCCCATTGTTCTTTTTTCTTCATAGGCCAATATAAAACACGTCCAACCGAATTTATACAGCTAATATTTTTTTCATTCAAGCTTGCCATGCATATTGTTTTTTATTTTTTGTGTGAAAAAAAATCCCACTATTAACTGTAAATAAACAGTGTTTAATTAACATAATGTATCCTATAGGTCAGTATTAATAACTTAATCCCACAATAGTTTGATGGATAATGTGGCATGAGCATTCCGTAGGTCGATGTGTTTCAGTATATTGATTTCTTGAATAGGATAGATAGTTGCAGTCTAATCGTGCAGCACTGTTTGGTCTATTGCTTTGGACGTTGAATGGGACATAAAAGCGACAAGAACAAAGAGGAGGAAGGAACTGGTGCAATAAAAGTTTCCTTTTGCCTTATTCGGGACCATATGTGACATCCGCACGGCACAAATTTGGGGCAGTTGAGTTTAAAAGCTAAATATAATGTGCACAGCATACTAGGCTATAATAAGAATATTTAATTTGGATGAAATGGGTCTTGTGAGGTTTCTGAAAAATACATCCACGTTCTTGTTTTGCTTGGTTGGCCTGTTTTTATGTTAATATGCTATAGCTGTAGCGTATTTGATCTAAATTAAATTAAATTACTATTAAACATCTACACATATCCACAGTCAATTTGTGTTTTTACTTGACCAAAAATGATTGGTTGTAAGTTGTGCATGAACTTAAATTGGCACTGATTATTTCTTGCGCCTTATTTGTGAAATCAGTCACAGCCCGTGAAAGATAGATAGTTTCTTCATTTCAGTATTTATGACATGCGACCCATACCTACTTTACTACTTTTTGCCTACTTTAAGTAGGATATATATACACATCATTCTATTATAATACATGTATTTGTGGCTCTGGTCGTCATCTAAAACGTCTATCAGCGTAGTTGGGAGATTTTGTCTCGAAAAGGAATAGCGGATAGCTGTTGGTGAGACGCAGGGAACTGAAGGGTCATTTAAAGGTGTTTTAGTGTTTCACTACCGCCCGTGGGAGAATGCGACTTCGGAAGTAAAGAGACCCCGTTTGGTTCAGGTTTGTATCCCTGTTGCAAACGTAGTTATCATCGATTCTTGAATATTCCCTTCAATAACGCAAGGAAAAACGTCTGCTTAAGATAATCCATATCTTGACACCGTAAAAAAACAAAAAGAGAATAGAATCGACTTCATAGTGAGCCTTCGTGAAAATGTAATAAACTTAAATTCCAACAACAACACTACATACAATGAATTATAAAAAGAATAGGCCTAATAATACTAATAATTATTATTATTAGTTGTATCATAATTTAGCAGCTTTGTTATTATTTAATTAATAGTGTGGATTTCACAGGTGCATCTTGATGGAAGGTGAAACCCAAAATGTAAGGTCTCTTCCTTTTGAATGACAGGCGTCCAAATTAGGATGTATATTTTTGCAATTTCTGACAGACAGCTATACTATAGACAAAGCAATAAGGGGTAGGGTAGCCTTCAATAGTGAAAACATAACAGGCCTTCAAGGAAGCAGGAAATGTAAGCTGATCGGTGAATATATATTAATCAAGTTGTATTTTTTTAACCAAATTCACCTAACTTTAGCACTAACAATAGTAGCACAAAGTCCTCCTACAGACTCGCTCCGGAAGTGTAGGACTTTATGTTCATTAAGCACTCGGGAAACGGTTGCCCAATGGGCGCACGTCAATCTACACCTCATAAATTATGACCATTAGTAGGTCAAATTAGGCTATACCGGGTAAAATAGCCACATCTTTAAATATAGACATTATTCTTTTGATATATTCAATGCAAGCCTGTTTTATGTGGTGCCGAGACAATCCAATATTGGAGAATCTAAATTCCTTTGTTACTTTTCCTTACAATTTGTACATAGCATTGAATTGGCCTCAAAGGTGTAAGAATATATTCTTTGTTTGAGTACAATTTCTCTTTTTCTCTCTTTGCTTTCTGCAGGCATACAACTAAGGAGCAATTAACGGAAACGACACTCTGCAACAGCAACTCGTTGTAAGGGAAAAGCAAACAACGGGGTTAACTGTAGGCTGTAAACCCTTTTATGACTTCCTGAACATTTTGAAGAACGACAGTAATCCCCCTGAACAAGATATAATGTCAGACAATTAAAAAGTTACAATCATTACAATATTATCCAAAAGATTTGCAGAAATGTACGGCTAATTGAACTGAAAAATTCATGATCGTTCTTTATGCCTCTCTAAACCACACACACACACAGACACACACACACACACACACACACAAACTCCCCCACACACACACACACACACATTCAAACTCCCACACACGCACACAAACAAACACACCCACACACACCCAAATTTATTTTTCATCTCACTCTCACACTCTCTCTCTCACACACACGCACTCTCTCTCTCTCTCACACACACACACACACACACACACACACACACACACACACACACACACATACACACACACACACACACACACACACATACACACACACACACACACACACATACACACACACACACTAACACACACACACACACACATTTTGCATTGCATACATTGAAATTGAAATTGCAAGCACGGCTTTGTTGTGTATATGGTGAAATAAAGTTTATCACAGGGTTCTATGTCGCTTTCATTCTTTTTACACATGAGCCTGTATTGTGTCAAACAATGTATGTAATACACATTACATTATAAAATAAACCACAAATACATTTCCCCTGAAAAGGGTTATATTGTGTATATAAAAGGCTACTAAGAAATTATTTTTAAGAAACTGTAAGATGTGTGCTTTGGATACACATTTTGTGCATGTAGACCTACAGGATGAGACATACTTTATGATAGGAAGGCCTACATCGAAATGCCTTGATGATCCTGTTTGTTTAGTTGTTGCTAATGCTTCGGCGGCTGACGTTATAATGACGTAAGGGTTCATCATTTGTGGAATAAATCATTCTTATCCTAAAGACGCAAGTGTTCTGCCAGGTTTGTGATGGAATATTTCCATTTGAAGAGGAATTACACAAATTCTCTCAACGACAATGAATATAAAGGTTGAAGAAAAAGTGTAGTCTCTATTAACCTCGATTTATGTGCACTCAGTAGACGCTTTGAACTAACCAATGGATTAGCCCGGCTAGTCTACATCCGCAGCGCGCCGTCATTAAACAAAACTGCCATTGACAAGATTTCCACCCCATGTAACACCCCGCCCACTTCCACTTTTCCCATTTCCCGTCGCTAGGGGGCACTGCAATGTGTATGTGTGTGTGTGTGTGTGTGTGTGTGTGTGTGTGTGTGTGTGTGTGTGTGTGTGTGTGTGTGTGTGTGTGTGTGTGTGTGTGTGTGTGTGTGTGTGTGTGTGTGTGTGTGTGTGTGTGTGCATTTCCGCATGTATTAATAAAAATAAAAACATAAAAGATAATGGGAGAGCGTGTCTTCCAATTGGATACGTATTGCATGGCAATAATGGAATTTCCTGCTTACTTTCTACACGACACTCTTTCTACACGACACTTTAGAAACCACATGTAAATCACCAAACTTTGCATAGCTTCATGTCATCCACAGTTAAGCAACATTGTGTTACCGCGGCCGCTCATTCAATCGTTTATCTTTGACTCATTATTTGCATTGCAGCGTTTGAATAAATTCTCGGATAACACAAATAATGGAAGATATCATCGGCATCTCAGGGTACGGGTCAGGTCACCGCCGCATCCTAACCGGAAAGGCACTCAAACATTTATTTGTGTCTTTCCAATGTCTATCCATCATGAGAACATTGTGTTTAAACCACGGAATCGGACCTCACAGATACAACAGCAGTCACAAGAATAGGGTTATTTCTTACCCAGCTGGCGGCCCGTGGTTTGCAGCGACATCGGGGAGAATCGGATGAAAGGGTCATTGTGACAAGAGGACACGCACACATATCGCAGGCTAGGCTATCTCCAAACTACGGTGCGACATTGAAGGAGGAGACACCCTTATCGGAAGGATCTTTCTTAAAGGCTACGTGCTCTTTCTCTTCTTCAGTGTGGGTTCTATCGCCTCTTGGGGGATAGACGCCACAGACAGCAGGGCTGAGAGGCGGCGACTGTCGCGAAGCGCCTCTTGTCAGAGGAAGTCGGAAGACTGAATGTATCTCGCGAAGCATCACTGCACGAATTGCAGATATTTTCGAAGTCAGAATATGAAAGAAAGCGATGTTTTTACATCCAAGCGCAGTCCGCAGTTGATACAGCGGGATGTAGCAGAGAATAGACAACAGCATAAAGTTCATGTTCATAGAGCGTATGCCACGTGGATCGCTGCAACCAATCCCAGAATGGATTCAGTCGTAAACTTTTATTACTCAGCTGTAAATTTCTCTCTTTAACAACCAGGAATGCTTGCACCCATCTCTTCCCCGTTATTTTAGAGCACACAAGGGCTTAAATAGAGACAGACGAAATGGCTGTGCAATAGTACTTTCAGTCTGTTCTATTTTACACCTAAATATGAGTGAGAATAGTATTCCTGTTTGATTAATAACATGTGTTTTACGTACACAACATTTCAGATACATGATAACAAAACACACACTATCCCAGGAACAAATGTAAAATGAAAATACAAATGGAGTGAAAAGAGAGAGGCAGAGACCAAGACAGACAGGTAGGCAAGAGTGAGAGACAGCCTTGTAAAACCTTCACACCCTTAATTGAAAATTATTCCATTAAGGCCTAAACGTGTTTCACATTACTTTTTGAATTGCATGCGACCAAACAAGCAGCCGGATAATTCGCTTTTCTGAAGTCAGATTTTGATGGACCCTGAGTCATTTAATACCAGGTAGATATTTAGTATACATTTTGAGAAGGTAGTTATATTTTTCACAAAAGAGCTATGTAATTTTTGTTGGAAAAAGCATCAGCATAAATATCTCTCAAATCCTACATCCAAAAATAAAAAATAGTCCTACAAGAGGGGAAATGCTTATTTATGCTCCAAGAAAAACGCAACGACCACAATGTTCGTTTCATTCCAGGATAATAAATACATAAATAGTTCATCTCTATAAGAAGTGTTAAGCGATACTAGTATGCCTACTTAATTTTTCTGGGCCCCATAATTGAACAGACACGTTTTAATTTCCGCTAAAGATAGACAAAAGCACTGCGTGTTTAAAAAAAAAAATCCCAAAAACGTATACATGGAGGAGGCATCGTTGTGCCTTGCTGGTAATGCTCACCATTCAATCTCGGCTCATAGGCCTAATTCGAGCTATGCGTTTACACAGCCAATAAAGTTTACAGCAGGTACACTAAACTTTATTGTGGATGGCAGCCCTCGGATGTAGCCCGCACATGCAATGGTCTGCCAACAGTGCTATGATTGGAGCAGTTGTCAACTTCAAACATCTTAGACTTTGAATTTCATTCAGTTTGTCATTATGAGCTCAAATCAATTATTATTTTGCATTGGGAAACCTCACACGATATCAATTGTGTGAATAGCAGGTGTTCCGCGCAATGCATGATTCAAACGAACCAATCCTAGAATACATTTTTAATTTCACATTAAACCAATTGGTCTGAGGTGCCTTCTGGGGTGACTGCTCACCAACGTTTATTCTTGGCTAATATTGCGTAATATTATCAGCTACAGTATTGGTATTATGCTTTTGAAATCTGGGGTTTTGTTATTTCAAACGTGGCCACATTCAGAAATGATACGTCCGTGGAAAAATACAGAGAAGAAGTGGAGGACATGAAACAACTCTACAGTAGACGGAACCAGAGTCTCTTCCACGCTTCTTTCCTTCAAAGTATTGGAATTAAACATCTACGTGGCCCAAAATGGCAATAACCTATGCAGACTGGCTATATTAAAGGCATTGAGGCCAGCATTGGCTTGGTTTTTAAAAGAATAAAAACTGCAAACTCGACGACAGCGCAACAGAGGCATGGTCTCTTTGGATAAAAGCGGGTGTGCATAAAAAGTGTCCTGTAATTGCAATATTGCTTGACATCATTTAAAATGATCCGTGACGGTCTCAGTCACAGCAGTCAAATGAGCGGTTTGGGCCAACATATTACTGATGTGGGTCTGGTTAGCTTGGCTGTTGCACTGTGCATTCTTTTTTCAGGTGGATATCATTCTTACAGATCTTTTTTTAGATGATTAGTCTGGCAGTTATTAGGTGATTATGGAGCTCGCGTGTCAAATTAACCAGCTCTTCATTGTTTATTTTATGAGTCTGCAAAACACCACCAGTGTTATTGATCAGACTAGACACACGTTATGTGCACCAAGATACCTGTGCGTGCTCTCATACGTAGATCCCGGTGTGTTGACGCAGACCAACGCTTTGTAACTTGAGTTTGCACAAAAACAGGCGGAGGCCACCTCTTTCGCAACGCGTCTATAGTGCCATTAGTTTTTAAATCATGTCGGTTAACTGTTATTATAAAACACCATGACTTTATTACAAACAATCTCAAAAGCACCCACTTCGCTTTAAGATTAATTAATAAAGCCTTCAGTTTCCCCTGATAGGCCTATGAGAAAGCTTCTTATTAAGCGGATAAATCAAACGTCTTATGCTTTTGATAATATACTCATGCTGTGAATGGAATCAAATAAAGTCCTTACAAGGCAGGGAAGATGATGCAATTATTATACATGTTGCAAAACTGGATTTTTTTTATATTCAGATGCTTGGAGGAACGAGTGACGTTTAGATGTTGAAACTGCGCGCCGCGCTGATAAAATCCAGCCTGCAAACTCATTATTGAAACGTGGAGCTGTTTAACTAATTTGGCTAGTATCATTTCTTTATTTTCTCTATTTCAGATATGAAGGCTATAATCATATTATTTAGCACAAGCACCCTTGATGTCTGGTAACCTGGTTTAATTATCCGTAGAGTTAACAGCGCTTGAGGGGATTTCACAATGGCCTCATTATAAACGTTGTTGTGTCCAAGTTTCCTCAATATTCCCCTTTTCCTAGGTATGGATACCGTTTTTTCGCAGTACCCATGGCATGACAAATACATTTCAATGAAACGGGACTGTGAACCATATTGTTTATTTGTGACTTTTACATCAACAGCAATGGTGGGGACACACTATTCCGTTTTTCACAGGAAACACCAAAAACGAGCATACTTTTAACAACAATATATAACAAGACGTACATGTGGATTATATTCAGTGCAAAACAACTACGCTATATCACCAGCACATTAAAATAAAAGTCCTTATTTTAAAATTGTTGTATTTGTAGCAGTATCATTATAGGTACACATTTGTGTGCGTTTAGGCAGTCTTAGTTGTTGGGGGGAAAGGGTTTGATCAAAACAGAGCAATGCATAAACTTCTGAAAAAGCAAAGCTCTGTTATTAGGTAGTGCCGCGGTACCGTTTCTCAAAACACTTTGCTTGGCTTTGAGCTAATTGTCTTCCAAAGACATAGAAATTGTCATCAACAGGTGTATCGGGTAAGTACTACATACATATATAACTTAGTAATACAAGGTCATATATAACACTTTAAAATTAAACCATATGAAATCTCTATATTCAGAAATCTCTATTGCAATTTCCCCAGGTTTAGGTAGCATCAAAGGATTTCAAACGATTGCATTTCCCTGGTAATCCTAGAAAAGACATCTGTGGAACTAATGGCTATCTTTGTCTAGGCCACTCACTTAAAAATGAGACTCAATAATAATACAAATAATAATAATAATAATATTAAGGATAGTACTAAGAAATGTTTGTAGATTATACAAAGACCTAGTGGTCAATGGATAAACTGTCAATGCTTGAATGACGTTGAAGATTTATCACAAAGTAAAGCCCACAATTTGCTTAAAACGCTGCAAGGCAACTGTTTACTGACGATATAGGCCTATGATGTCCTTATTTTATGAATGGGCTATATATTTATTTACAAACACGGATGTACATTGGTCATATCTTTATCGTGTTTTGGCTATGCTTTTAATGAGGATATTAAATGTAAATATGATGAAGTAGCCAAGCCATTTCCCATTTTAAACGTGCGTGTCAATTAACCTTTGAGGCAAGGACGTTACTTCTATCGAATGCAGCCACAAGTGTGCGAATGGAAATCGGCAAGGTATGCAAAGGTTTGTGTCGGGATATCTGTTAAGAGGAAAGAAATTTGCTCTCTATGCACGTAATAACAGTGGTTCCCACTTTACTAAATCAAATGGTGGTCATAAAGTTAGAGCTCTCACACTACTTCTAGCTCATTGTCGGTTTATGGGACCTCTTTTTCTCTATTTCGGCCATATAACAATAAAACACCATAAAATCACTCCTTGGTCTCCTCTTTCTCTTCCGCTTCTTTTTCTTCAGCCTCGTCCCCTTCACCGTCCTCGTTGGCCTCTTCTTCTGCCTCGGCTTCGGCGTCTCCTCTTTGACCCGGAAATTTGTCTTTGTTGTTCTCCTTTTTCCACTTCATTCTTCTATTCTGAAACCAGATCTTCACCTGGCGCTCAGTTAGACTCAGGGCGTGGGACACTTCGATGCGACGCTTGCGTGTTAGGTAAGGGTTGAAGAGAAACTCTTTCTCCAGTTCAAGAGTTTGGTAGCGGCTGTACGTCTGCCTTCCGTTCCGTCTACCTGGGGCTTAAAGGAAATAAAGCTACAGATTAGTTGTAATGACAAACAATGCATCTATACATTCACATTGCCTCATCTCATCGCGTGGACGATGCATCATTTACCAGTATTAATTATTTAGCTGGATCCTACCAAATATCCCTCAAAAGGATTGCAGGGAGAAGTTTTACTTTTGATAGTCTATTAATGCAAATATATGCGTCACCGTAACATGTATGCACATATGCCAAAGGCACATAGCAGCAGTCTACTGTCTATGTTCATCTGAAATTGTCACTTATTTGTACACATTTTCATACGAAGAGGTGTTAAAAAAAGGGGGCATATGCTGACAACAACATTGACAGGCAATATGCAGTTGTCTTTTTGGTTGTGTGGGGTTATGACACCCAAACCATACATCTATTTGACAAATTTAATGTGACTCATAATGGTTTTCGTGTTTAAACTTCGATAACCAATACGATGTAGGTCAATCTATGTTTTCCACGTTTAAATATAGTTGTGATTAAACAAAAACGCACATATAGATATAAACATAGACACACATACGCACAAACTCAAACTAATAAAAAAAACAATAAAGATAGGGGAAGGCATTCATTGATCAGAAAGGTAAAATAAATCTGGTATGTAGGTCCACACTAATACGCTGTGTGTAATAATATCTATGTGCCCAAAGCAGACAATAGACAATGAAAGTAATGGATTATACTTGCAATGGCTTTCTTATTATAGCAATAGGTCTTAGTCACATCTTAAGGCCCACGAATCCCTACAGCCTCTTAACCCTGTAAGTAAAGGACCAATCTGTAGGCATATGGAGGCATATGTACACTGTTTGTAACATAACATGTCCATTTTGGGGCTAAATAATATGCACATGATTAATAATGACATAAAAAATATTTAGTTATGCAAAGTGGTGGATACCAATGTCATGTGTGTGCTTACAATGCGATCCATTTGGTGGCGATGTGAGTGTGACTTGCTGAGGCTAACGGTTCAAAAATGAGTGCTTATACTTGCTGTAATGTTCTCTTATATTCGTGTCAGGGAACAACATAGACTATAGAAAAAACCATAACAAGTGTACACTGCATGCATTAACTTAAATACACATACACATAGGTAAAGTTATGCACACACACACACACATATATGTAAATATAAATATAAAGATATAGATATAGATATAGGTATAGTTATAGATATAGATATAGATATAGTTATAGATATATATATAGATATAGATAGATATAGACATATAGACATATATATATACACACACACACACATACACACACACAAACACACAACACAGTCTGAAAACGAGCAACACAAGTGCGAATAATATGAAGAAATTATGTAGTTCTGACCGTGGGGTCTCATCCAAGGAAACATTAGACTGGGAGAGGAGTTTTGATTTAAGTGGCCCTGTCCTTCTCCGGGGTTAGAGCTGCTCGACGATTTACAGTCTGGGTATTGCGCGAGGCTTGCGTCTTGCTGGGTACCATAAAGCGTTTGCCTCGGAAGGGCTTCGTATCCATAAAATTTCGTTGCGTCTCCATGGCAAGCGAGAGCGCACGGGTTCTGCTGGTATCCCGGGTTGGAGATTCCCGTGGTTCCGTGATGGAAAAAGTCCTGCACATGATGCGATGGGTGCTGGAAGCCCGGTGCGGCTGCTCCGGGTCCGTACACCAGCGTGTGGCTGCGGGCAACGCTTTGTGGAAACCTGCAGTCGTAGTAAGTTGGCTCCAATGATTCGCTGCCTTTGTATTTGGAAAAAAGGGGATTAACAAAATAGGAACTCATGTTTAGTTTGCATCAAGTAGACGATTCTCTCGCAGAAGAATATCTCCTTTAGGATGACGGCAGCCTTTTGTTTAGATCCCAACTCGCACACAGCACAGGCATACAAACCGGAACTAAGAGAAACGCTGCCCCTTTGGACAATCTATGGCAGCTCACACTCTCACAGCAGCCTTTCCTATCGAATTTCCCTGATAATCTTTTGTGTTTTAGCGTTTACAGGCTCAAGCCCAGCATGGCATGTGCTATGATGTGCGATAGCTAAGGATAAATCTGGATTGCTCCACCGTCACAGTCCCAGACGCTTCTCTTTGCTCTTTTTCTTTTTTTTTGCATCCACCCGACAGCCCCCGCCAAATCACCACCCCCCCTCTCTCCATTCCCCCTTCCACCCCCCCCCCCCCCCCTCCCTCCATCTTTACACGAGCGGTCAGAAGCGGGCCTACACCTTGAAAGGACCTGCGCCCCAGCCGAAAACCCCAAGAGGATATTTGTTCGTTTGTAATGATTGCTAGATGTAAATACATTACAATGTTCCATTCAATTAGCTCGATAAACAAACAGGTCGTTACATGAGGAACTTTCAATGGCCGTATAATACACATTGTAGCGTTTCACACATGTTTAGACAACCAATAGTCCTTAGTAGTCATATTTGTATATCTTGAAAGGCCTACGTGAAGTCTTATTGGTCTTTCACAAGTGTTCTTTTTGCTGGACGTTTGAAGTTATTTAACATTTTGTCGGCTGCATATCAACAAGCTACCAGAACGCTTGATGTTTTGCAACAAAAAAAGCGTTAAAGCAAACCGCAGTTAACAAAAAAAAAACAAGAGCCTACGTGCAAATGACCTTCTAAAATAGCAAAGACAGGCGCTCCGACTGTTGTAATCGAGCAACGGTTAAATACACTTGCACCGTGCGCTGTAAAACACAGACACACGCAAATATAAACACGACCCCTAATACTGGCTGCCACTTACTGACCCCGTAAAACCTACGAGGTAAAGTAGTAAATCTCCCGTGTGGAGGAGTTCATAAAATTGTACATTGGATGTTTCGCCTGTATCGGTTGACACGATCCTCGCTCAATAGCCGTGTACTTTTGTATTGTTTTACAAAATATTCCAGAGTGGGGTCTGTGGTGTAACCAAAAACTATTTGGCCTACGCATCCTCGTTGAATAAATAAAAAGTGCACTAAAGTAAATATCTCTATTGTCTAAACTTTGGAGATTGCCAGCTGTTGAAAGCTGTCTTGTCCTGTGGTTTGTCTGGCTATATCAATGTTTTTGGCCTATTATTTTACCTTTCTCCATTCTACATTGTATTAGTCATTATTATTAATTATCATTGGGTAGTACTGTTATGCCTATTATTATTATTATTGTTGTTGTTGTTGTTGTTGTTATTGTTATTATTATTATTATTATTAGTCGTAGTAGTAGTAGTAGTAGTAGTAGTAGCAGTAGTAGTAGTAGTAGTAGTAGTAGTAGTAGTAGTAGTAGTAGTAGTAGTAGTAGTGGTGGTAGTAGTAGTAGTAGTAGTAGCCTAGCAGGGCTAATAGTGCTATAAGTGTAATTATTAGTAGAGAGCAGACTATTTTGGTGCTTGTAAGGTGCTTTTGCGTTTATTCTGTATTTTTTCATACTTTTTACGAACAACAATAAAGTGCCATGTTTAAACACCTATATTTGTTGGGCTGATTTGTTATACATCAAACAATTGAATGTGCAGGCTGTGATGTAGACTAACATCAATAATACAATTATAAGCATTCAAATAAAAAAATCGATGTCACGTTTACGGGCCTATAGGAGATTCAACTTCGAAGAGGGGAGATTTCTTGTGATTAGCCTATAGGTGCTTATTGTGATTATAAATATATTTACTGATAATAAAAAAACGTTAATTGACTCAAGGGATATTTAAATAGCCTTACCTTGTGGTTACATAACCTTTATCGTTAATAACCAGAACAACATAGTAGGCATATAAGCCACTAAGCGTGGGCCTATTTAAAAAATACAATAACAATAGCATTTATCTTCGTTAAAACAAAATAAAAAAATGTATTGTTATTATTATTATTATTATCAATATTATTGTTATTATTATTATTATTGTTATTGTTACTACTATATTATTGTTATTATTATTATTATTAGCCTACAACGCAAAGCCAATGCAACATAGAATGATCACTAAAATGTCTTACAAGTTGGTCTCCTCAATTTCAACAGCAGAATATTACTAGACAGCGGATTCCTGTATTAGAATTTGGTCAATGTTAGGTTGCTTTTGAAAATAGCCTCAGATTCTGTGTGAGTTGGTACAAAACATGGACCAACAGCGTCATCTAGCGTTGAGTCTGATCACTAACACACAGATTCCACAAAATACAGACCGCGTATTCAAACAGGCATGTTCAAGATAGATATGTATGCGAACTAGGTCAAATTAACCCTAAAGGTGGAAGCGTATGTATTTTTACATACATCATTATTTTATTATAAATTATAAATTATAGACTATGCATTTGCAGGCCAATCACATCTATTGGAATCATTGTTAAGCTTTTTAAGCTACCTGCTCAAATAGGATAGTGAACGTTATCCATATCTACTCTGACTCTGATGACTTGAAGGCCTCTCACGTGGTGAAACACACGGGGCAGCCGCTGGCCCGCCAGGCCACCCCCTCCTTAACGAAACCTATATGGTTCTGCTTTGAACCGCTGCATCACCAACGTCCATTAAAACCATAAAGTAATTTAGCCCAGACGTCTAGCCAGTTAGTCGAGTTTGCTTTGTTCGTCTGCATTTCAGACAAACAGCCTTGCTCCAACAGGGCTGTAAAACTAGCATTTTTGTGCTTGCAGTGCGGAAATGCAATAGATTGGCTTTGGAAACACAACATCCTGTCTGCATTGTTTGCCACTACAAAAAGGCAATCGAGGAAGCCCATCCGAGGAAACAAATGTCAGACATGGGAATTTTTCTCACCGCCGCATAGTTTGATTTAAGAATTGGACTATACTACTTTCCCTCAAAGCTTAACAAAGCTATACATTCCCAGGCTGTACGATTAGTTTGGAATTATGGAGGAATAATCCACATGTATTTGATCCGTTTATAGTGCAAATTAGCAGGGGACGTATTTACCTACTATATATATATATATATATGTGTGTGTGTGTGTGTGTGTGTGTGTGTGTGTGTGTGTGTGTGTGTGTGTGTGTGTGTGTGTGCCTAAAGATTAAGGATTACATTTATATAATTCGACTAAATTATTAAAGCAATATAATAATTAAAGCAATAGGCCTGAGTGTGATTAATTACAATTATGTTAAAAAAATGCATCGCTATTATATTATGAATATATCATTGAATAGGATTGAATGTATTTTTGTTTACCATTTATTTGTTTTTGTTCCTCATCCCTAAAATGATGCAGAGTTTAGGAAAGGAAATGCAACAATGCAGGGCTTTCTAATTAGACTAAAGCTCAGTTTGTGACAAAATATACATATTTATTGGTATTATAATGTGCATGCTTTAAATACAAAACTGCCGTAACACTTTCCCAAGTTAAAATGGGTTAAGAAACAAACAGACCATCGACCTTTAGGCCCACGGGGCGTTCAGATAGACGGGTGAAAGAGAACAGGCGAGGAATTCTAAAAAGTAATTTAATAAAAGCAATTTAAGGCAACAGCATATTTACTCGTGTTATTTTGTAGCTCACGATTTCTACAATGTTGTAAGAGGTTAATGAACAGTTTAGAGGCGTGAAAAACGGACATAAATGACACAAAACAAAGATTATGGTTACATTTTTATCTGTATATTTTTTCAGGGGCAAATTTCTACATTGAAGAACTAAACTTGTAGAATATAGTCCAACAATAAGAGATGCACAATTAGTTTCTACACATTAACATGTATCACAAAACACGAGATAGACAAGTCCAACCATTTCAATATTTCTGTACAAAATACTACGACTGCATAAAAAAAGTGAAACTAATGGGGAAACAATTATTAACAAGTTTGCCTGAACTTTATAAATTATACGCTAATGAAATTTTTAACAATTCAAGTATCCCCTCTCTTATTTTCATGTTTAATATCCAAAACGTTATTAATTGTCTTTGTCTTGAAACTGAAACACACGTTTAATTCAAATGAATTGTAGATTTTTCTCTAAAACCTAGCCTTTTTAAGAGCTTCACGAGTATGAGTGCATTGAAAACCAATATATCTATTAAGCGTAAAATGGTCCTCAAGCTCAGTCCAGGCCCCGCTGACCACTACGAACAGAAAGCGTGTAGCCTATGTTTGTGCCGTCCATGTGACACCGTTGCTGATACAGGTGGTCTGTACTTTCAGGTTATGTCCATTGCTGCCATTATTGTTCCTTGCTCTCGGTCTTCTCTTTGTTCATTTTCTTCATCTTCATACGCCGGTTCTGAAACCAGATTTTGACTTGCCTCTCCGTCAGATTCAGCACCCTGGCGACCTCGTAACGGCGGTCTCTCGTAAGGTACATGTTAAACAAAAATTCCTTTTCGAGCTCAAGAGTCTGGTACTTGGTGTAAGGGCATCGCTTCTTTCTTGTGGATCGTGCGTGTATCCAGTTTGCCACTGGGTTATCTGCGGATGATTGAAAACAAAGCAAAGCAAAGAGTCAACTGAGTCACTACCTAAATACAGTGATCACACTTGCCACATACAACACCGTTGAGTTCACAAGGAGCCTGTGGAATAGAAGCCTAGTGCTCCGAAAAAGAGATGTATTAAATACACAATGTCAAATCTGCAACATTTAGAGAATACCAGGGCTAAATGTTTGACAAAAGCCAATTTTGGGTGACTTCCTATCTACACAATATAGGCCTATTACACCCATGATTATCCGTCGCCGTAGCTTCTAACACCGTCGTAAAATAGTCAATGCACATATTCACTTTATTGGCCCATAAAACGGCCAGTGGTTCAAGCCTTTACAGGTCCGCAGTGAGGTCCTCGAATATGTCCCCAACATTCCTCACAAGTAGCTTGGAAGAATAGTGAATTAGTTTTGAATGAAGTCATATGAACCAGACTTGTTTGAAATTGGGATTGTGGCATGTGGACATGCTATGGACTTTACCGTCGTTGCTTTTTACGAGCCTAACGTGGGACGCGTTTTAAGTTAATAAAACAGCAATGGGACTGTAGCTTAGCCTACTGTTTGAAACATGCGTATAGGCCTAAACGTTATCAATACAAAATGCATCTTAGAAGGTCAAAACCACAGTGACCACATTAGGGACACCACAATGGTGTCCCTAATGGCTATTCGAAACGAGTGGGACTCGATCCTTCTGCGATGTCCCTATTTTAGAATGTCTCACATCCTCACCAAGAGCACTTGTTTTCCGTATCCATGTTTACAACCTTCTCGTTTACAGCCCTATAGCAGCCTACTAGCGTTTGCCTTTTATAGTTGTTAAAGCTACCCCCAAGCAAAGGAGATTCAGAGGAGAAGTAACAAGGAAGCGAAAGAACACACGAGATCATTTCATGTTAGACGTTTGTAGTAAAGAAACACATTACATGCTTCAGGAAACGGCAACCAACACAGGTTTGTGAGGAAAAGAAGAATAGGCTTGAACTTACTCGGGTCTAGCTCTGGTTTCTCGTCTTTATGCTTCCCCGAAGCCACGAGCTCCGCTTCGGGAGAGGGAAGGTTCTGTTGCGTCTTGTCCCGTATGTCACCGGTGGAGCAATAGAGATAGTCCGTGTAGGTGCGTCCGTTAGAGCCAGGGCATTCGCCTGTTCTGTGGTCCTGAAAGGCATCAGGCTTTATCCCGTAATGTCTGCTGTTCGGTGGATACCCGTGAAAAGGCATGGCACCGGATATCGGTTCCAACCATGACCGCATATATCTCGACTCTGTTCCTAAATGAGGTTGATGACTGTAAGGATGGTAAACAACCGAAGACTGGGAGTGTACAGGGGTCCAAGAGGTAGAAAAGACTGCTGGTTTCGGTGCGAAGCTGCAGGACGGATAGTCAACACACTCCGCTACCAGGGTAGTCGGACGAGGGCCGGCTGGGTGCGAACCAGGCGCCGAAAACCGAGGCGCAAGGACATCCTCGTTTTCATGGTTGATCAAGGAATCCACATAATAATTACTTATGGGACCCGTGGTCGACATGGCGAAGCTTCCCGAGTCTTTTACATGCATCCGATTATTATATGGAGTGTATGTGTACTTTTTGTATCTACCATAGAACAATCAAGGCAGGTAATTATTTCCCAACGCTTGCCTTGCTGCCATTGGCTGTCTCACCAACACGTGATTATACGTGATTATATTTACCCTCACAAAAATTGTACAGTGGATCAATGCGCGAGATACCCTGGAACACCAGTGTTCGTGAATCGGATTAAAGAATCTGCTCTTAAAAGTTACCTTGTTAGTTGGGAACGAAATACGAGGTAAATTCAGCAACAATGTATAGACCTACTTGGCGTAGCTTTAACGAGATCTCGGATCTCCAAAGACCGACGCACTCTTGGCTCCGTCTCTAAAACCTTGCAAGGCACTATTTGATGATGTAATCCATCTCTGTCGTGGTGCACATGATACAGCATCGAACTGCTTACTTCCTTCCTTTGGTGATTATATCTATTGACGTTGTGCGTTTAAATAATATATACTCGTTACTAATGTAGGAATGTGCTATGCTCATTTCTCGATACATTGCATCAGAGTAGATTAAATGTGCACGCATAAAAACGTCAGCAATATATCTACGCACTGTTTGAAAGTGGAACAATTGTTAAAATACTTATCAAGCAGAGATTATTTGAGAGGAGCTTCTTGAAAAGCTGCCCACCTCCAGTTAGTGGCCTTGCGTGTTTTTTATGTGCTTCAATAAATGTTTTACGAGGATCATTTGATTGATCATAAACTTGTCGTTAATAGGTCCTCGCTTTAGTTCTTAACTAAACGTAAAATAAACACAGTGAGAAAAGTAATATCAAACAGCGATAGGAAACAGTAGTACTGCGCGGTAGGGAAGCAAAATGGTCTGATAAAATCCAAGAGTTGTAAAGCAATTATTGTACAGAAACTAGGTTGTTGGGTCGAACTGGGAAATGTGTGTTTTTATAGATGACCTTCATAGCGTTCTGCCTAATAGCCTACTGAAAAAGAAAAAGCACACTGGCAACAATAACCACTTACCTCGAAAACAGAATAACATGGAGATAATTGTTAAATATGTTGCCACACGTCCATCTGTCCCTGACAAAAAAAAGAACGTTCTTTAGAAATATTGACAGGATCAATCCAAATATAGTCCTGTCCGACTGGTAATGTCTTCCAAACTGATCACAATGAGGTAACCTGATTGCATGCTTATCCTTAAATACATGCCATATGTGATTATTTATTCATCAATAATTATTGATAATAATGAATAACTTGACACAAATGAGAAAAAAAGTTGTCTTAATAATATGTAATATGTAATAACTGCCAGAAGTTATTCGCCAAACCACCCAACCCCATATATATGCGCTCGCACACACACACACACACACACACACACACACACACACACACACACACACACACACACACACACACACACACACACACACATACACACACACACACACACATACACACATACACACATACATACATACATACATACAATCACAATCGCACACAGAAACACTCAATCGCAAAGACATATCTATATGTCTGGGGATTCCCACTAATTGAAATATCTGCATTTGCTTGCTACAGCAGTTTCTGTTACGTGTGTGACACAGACCACTAACTTGGTTAAATGTCTCCCTCTGTCAACGTTTTCCTCCCAGTGAGATTGTAAGGGTTTCTATGTGATTATAAATACGTGGAGCCCATATATGGCTTGTGATGTTCAACCATGTAGGCTAATGTGAACTGACATGCGGAAAGTAATATGCTCGGCTTTGTGCGTGATACCAAAGTTAATTTTTACACAACGTAGTTATTTGTCAGTTGTTCAATTATTTAATGTTTTTAGCACCTATGGGTTCAAGTTTTGCGCACTCATTGTAGGCAAAAGCAATCTACGAAATACCCGATTGACTGATTTGACCATTCATATCTATAGTTGATGTATTAGGCTGAATCGTGTTAACATATTGATATGTAAACCTATGCCGTTGATGTCCAGTTGATATGTTATCGACTATACGCTCATCAACAGTGACTTTGTATTTGAGGTGTTGAGGCTCCGAGGGGCGTGTTGTTTATTCAAAGTGTATTATAATAATAAACACAATGTTTGAAACATTTAAATATTGATTTAAACTTAACTTCAAGTTTATATTTTTGTTTTGCTTGACTCTGTTTATTGTTTGTTTATTCAAATGCTGGCTGCAGCTTTTACAAACCACTTGTGAACAGTTTGTTTTCGCTCTTTATTAGTTTTTGTTGTGTTTTAAATACACAATTTTATTTCACTTTAATCACGGTAAACACTTGTACGCCTGCATAGGGTATTTAGCTTGCGCAAAGCCTTGGCGTTCATAGCCTACTACAACTAAAATATGGCAGATTATGGTAAAGATAGAAGAAGGTACATCGTCTAATTATGCTATTGCTGTATGTAACCTATATGATCATAATAATGTGCGATTCCTATAGCTGCTGTAATCTGCTCTGCTTTTATTTTTTGGTAGCTGCTTACAATTTTGATTGCATGCTTTGATTGTTCACAGCTAACTTTGTCCCGTCTTGCAACACCATCTTTAACAACGTTGCGCAGGCATGGTGCGCTGCTATTTATAGAGAGGACAGGTGTTGATTTGTTGACGTAAGTTATTTAGTATAACTTCGGTTGCGATATCTGTTTTAAGTATCCAACGCTTGGTCATTCGCTGTCTATTTGCTCTAAATTAATTTAAACGAATTCAAATGAAATGCAAACTGAAGATTTTTTAATGTATGCGCGGATAAGCGGGCCAAGATTTCGAATGGCAATTTTGTGTGATACATCTGGTATTCATATAGGATGAAACTATATGTAGCCTAACAATAACAAATAAAGAAATGGGATCCAACAGAAACGTCTCTTTGTTGTTGATTTGGGTTTATTTGGTGTATGTTTTATTTAAAATTGTAATTGATTCCATGTACAACTAGTGCTTTCATTGCCTTACACCAACGGCGAGGCCCAATATTTAAACACTATTTAAACACTTTGATTAATATATTGTAATACTTAAATATAGTACTCTGATATAATACTCTAAACAATTTATGCAGACAGGTCAATATGAATATAGTATCCCAGTAGAGCATAACCACAATCGTTCCAAAAAAAATGTTGGTTTGGGTGACAATTAAACTCTCAATGTTCCGTTCTCAAATTAAACACATACGTTAAAATTGGGCTGCTTTGCGTTTGTTATTGATAGGTTTGGCAAATAGCGAAGGCCTAAATATTCAAACAAATCTAAGGAGACGATCCGATCCCCTCCCACCCTCCAGAAAGAAAGACAGATACGTAAACGTATGCCCTTGGTCTGTAAAAATGTTATAGGCACAATGAAACTATAAACATAACACTTGAAATAAAATACTCTCCTTATGGCTGATGTTGGGGAAAAGGACGCGCATTTTTCATTTCTGTCAATACAATAATAAATAAAAGGAAATAACCTAATTCTAATAATAACTTTCATTTGAGAACAAAACATACACGCATTGATAAACATAACCTGCCAAATCCAACCACAATTGTTTGTCTCAGAAATATAAAATGTATTAGATTGACTTGATACAAACCACAATAATCCACACATCAATGACCAGACAATATGCCCTCAACGATTTGTTGGACACCGCTTGTTTGAAATATCATGCAACAATGTGCAGTTTTTAACAGCAGATAAACAAATTATTGAACCCCTGCCAATAAAGAAAAAAATGGTCCTGTGCCATCACACTATTGTAGTGTGATTATTAGTGTCTGCCCTCAGAACATGCTATTTATAAGGAGAGTAGGGCTACTCTAATAAGAATAGTATTTCCCAGCGACCAATAACCTTAAACAGGAGAAGAAAGAACAAAAGAACCGCTGCTCAAGCATTTTGATTCATGTCTCATCATGCCAGCCGTGGCAACAAAATTCGAGCTGTTCCAAAGAAGTGGCTGTAAACGCCTATGCGCCACAACAAAGTGAAATAAATGGTTTTATGCCTATATGGTTTTAGGGTGAATCTGTGCAGTCTCCGCGTTTGTGTTCGCAGGGCTGTTTCCAGTGCTGTAAAGTCTTTGTCAGGGATGCATACCAGGGGGAGACAGCCATTCAGGAAGCTGAATGAAAGTGACTTTGGATTCCAGACGGTCTCTTCCAGTTGTACTAGCGCTTAAAGGAAAGGGGGTGTGAAGCCAGGAGGAAATGGAGCAATATAAACAACTGAATCTCCTAAAACAAACGGATATTCAATCCCAAAAATCAAGGGTTAGTAAATAAATAGTTGAATCAAAACGCCAACAAATGAATCAATAATTACATTTCTTAATATTGCTTGGACTATTTTGGAAAATTAAACGTGTTATTTAAGATTGTATCAGGCTCACTGCAGTGTTAAAATGGATAATGGACAACATTCATGAGTATAGTGATATACAGATAGGCCTATATTGCATATAGGTCTAAAAAGAAATGCTGGGGTGGGGTGGGGGGGGGGGGGGGGGGGGGGGGGGCAGCACGATGCATAAACATACCTAGCCTATTCATCTATTTTTTCACCAATGTCAGATCTCTGTTGGACTATTTATTAATAAGTTAACACACAACAGGTGATACAATGATGCCCAGTCCTGCCGATACATGCTCACAAACTTGCATTGCAAGTTTAGCCAAGTCAACGAACTTTAAAAGTTAGGCAAACAGAGAACAGTTCACACCAACGTTGCATTTTGTAAAAAACATTTTGTGTGCTAAACAACTTGGGCAAATAGTCGAAGAAAATACAGGAAAAAAGCTTTTCGTGGAAATAACCGTCACAACTATGTTGTAAAGTGTGGTCATTATACTTGGCTTTTGGAAAAACGACTACACCTATGCCTTCAACCAAATTATTGTAGAACGCTAGTCCATGAGCTACAAACCAATGTTTGATTATCCAATTTATTATCTTGGAACTAACTTCCTGCTTTATAGATTATATATGAGACCGATTTCGTCATGCTTCCATTAAATTGAATGAATATTAATGCAATATTTACTCTATCTATCTATCTATCTATCTATCTATCTACCAACCTATCTCTCTCTACCTCTCTCTTTCTCTCTCTCTCTCTCTCTCTCTCTCTCTCTCTCTCTCTCTCTGTCTATAGGTCTATCGGTCTGTCTGTCTGTCTGTCTGTCTGTCTGTCTGTTTGTCTGTCGGCCTGTCGTCCACATGTCAATCAATCAACCTATCTATTTATTACATATATATATATATACATATATATATATATATATATATATTCTACCCGTGTAGTATTCTATATGTTAGTCTATCTATCTAAATCTGATACATTTAAAATCCAGTTCATTGCAACGTACCCAAAAAAGCAAAATCAAACCAAAAGCCAATGATGAGAAGCAATTGAGTCTAGAGTTAGCCCGTTGTTGTTTACAACCTATTCTCATTCTGGGAGTGTGTTTTACAGCCCGCCACAAAATTCAGAGCAAAGAGGAAATCGTCTCTGTCCAAGCCTATACAGATCAGTTCATTTACAATGCCATTTGCGACCACTCCGGTGCCTAAGGTCTAATGCAAAGGAAATTGTGCCCTTGATGAAGACGAACTGACGTAATCAAGGCAGTTTCTTGTTGCCGAGCCAGGAAGCGAATCCCAACAACATGAAACTACCTGAACCACGTTTCAGTTTCCCGCAGAGGGTCTATCCGTGGAAAGGATTATGCACGCAAAACAACCAGGGATTGGTACAATCCACCACAAAAAAAGGCAAGTACCACCAGAAATATTCATTTTTTCCCCTTTACCAGAGAATATAACTACTAAGCACTTCCTTGGCAATTTTCAGATCCAAACCATAAAGTTGTTTATATATTACGCTAAGGTTGAACCATGAATTACAACCTGGCCATTTGAAATACATTTCTGCAAAATACAACGGAGACTGATACATACAACACTGCTTAAAAAAGCATGTCTTTATCTCAGACCAATGAATATATGCTCTGCACAATTGCAAACTGCAATTATTTGGCTCCACAACATGAATCGATGACATCGACGTGCACAGACATGATCTCACGTGCCACCATACCTGTCAAGCAAGCTCCGCTGACAGATGTGGCATAGCGTGCTAATTAAAAAATAAATAAAGACACATTTGGAATTGCGGAGACTATCTAAAAAGAATATGTTCCTACCTTTCAACTTCTCTTGCAGATGCCTTTTGGGGAACGTTTTAATCCACGCATTCGCTGATTGTTTTCCACGGTGCACTGCTCCTTTGTTTATCCACCATCGCCAACTTCCCCAGCTGCTATTGAGCTCCATAATCCTGGGTTGAAACGGTCGCTGCTCCCACTCGCGCGCCTCCTTGGATCCCGCACATTGCAGACTGTACTGTGTGGATTAGCCTCCACACACCTTTAAACGCATCTTTACTACTGCAGCACATTATATTTGCAGATCATAAAATCCACCCCCAACCCTTTCCAGGGCGAACCTGACATTAGAATTTTATGACCTTGACTTATTGTGGTCACCTGGATAATATTTAAATCAACGTTATGGTCTCCCACTTCTATTAAAAGTGCCATGATCTCCCTTTCTCATCCACAGTATCTCCCCCCCACCCCTCCCTCCCTCTCACATTGCCAATAGGTCCGGGTAGCGATATGAGGGAAGGACAAATTTGGCAA
>JACYXH010000160.1:295000-387500 GCA_026745465.1 Lota lota
GTGTGTCACGGGCGAACTTCCCATTGATTATCTTACCCTGTTACCTTGTTAACTATCATGTTAAAACATTTATAATTTACATTAAAGACAATCAAACACCATGCAATTAAAACAATACCATTCCTGGATAATAAACAAATAGCTTCCTCAAACGTCATTGGATTTATCATATGTATTTGTAGAATGATGTAGACTATTGGATAGGCCTAGATGTTGGACATAACTGTGACATGTGTGGACGGGGTTTTTACCTTGCAATTCTTCACCGGAATTATCAGAATAGCTGTCAGTCTTAGCTTTCTTTCTGCTGTCTTCGTGCTCATTTTCTGACAATTCTTTTGCGCCCTCCTTGTCTAATTTGTCACTGCTTAATGTTGATTCTACCTCTGAGTCCACAGATGCCGCCAAGTGGGTCAGAGCAAAGCCAGCTTGGAACTGGTCGTTAAGCTGAGGCCTGTCGGCATTATACACCTGGGTCGCCTGGAAACGGTCAGCCGCCGAGGCAGTTTGTTGAGTCTGGCGACTGTTGTCCCCGAGCCGGATGTAAGTGGCTGACTCTGTTGTCCCTTTGGCTATGCCGCTGTCTCTCTGATAAAGGCAACAAAAAGCCTCTTCTTTGACGTTGCTTGCTGGAAATGAGCAAGGCTGTAAACAATGGGCAACAGGTTGCTCGTCCCTGCTAGTTTTGCAGCTCACACCCCAAGTGGTGATATGCGTGGGCATGTAAGGCGCATCCTGAACGCCACTAAGTGGCATGACGCTCGGAGGTACCTCGTCATTTTTGGAGATGGGAGATCGTCCAACTTTCCCAATGTTTTTCATCATTGAATATCCGCATTCACGATCTGGATGGATGTACGTTCCAGTGTTGCTAGAATAAACATCACTCCTGAAGGAAGATGATCCACTCGTTATAGAATCCATCAGGAAATGACTGGGTACTATATTATTCGGACATGACATTTTGAATTGGCAGTTTCAAGTTTCTTTTGTGATCCGCTAGTACAGGCTGCGGGTTTCTGCGGGAGAATAAGGACATTAGGATGCTGACATCTTTTGGGGGGTACAAATATCACTAACATAATTATGGATGCTAGGAGACGTGTCATGTGATTTTCAGACCAATAGCGGCTTGGATGTGGCCTTGATGCTCCAGACTTCGGTGACGTCAACGCGGTCAAGTTGGTGAGAAGGGAGCTTTTCCGTGGAGCACGGGCGCCATCTAGCAAAGAGTTGGCGAAAGGACGCCAGCCACACAGGGAACAAAGGATGACGGGAGGGTATTTTTTTTGTGCTTATTTGTTTGTTATGTTAAGTATTTTTAAATGTTCCAATGTGTTACATTATTATTCTTGAGTAGAGTGTGTGTCTATTCTTAATTTCAGAGCAGTGTATAACGATGTAACAGTGTTTTGGAGTGAACATCCGCATAATGAGTTTTCGATGGATTTATTCCTTCCATGCATTATTTTAATCGCTTATTTGGAGAGATTTAAAGTAGCTTTGTGCATGTTGTATTATAGACAAGATATGAGTCTAGATTTCAAACTAGATTGATACGCTTTGAAAGAATTATACAATCATCTTTACCTAATCAGATGTAAACCACTTTTATAGAAAGTCGTTTATCTTTAAGAAATGTTAAATATGTTCAATGTAAACTACGGTGGAATCAACGAAGCGCCCTAGGTGACTTTTAGGCCTACATCATATATTTGACATTTAGTGTGACACGCTGATCCACGGGGTCATTTTTCGGGTTTGACTATTACTATAACTATCACTTTCTCGGCTATATTTTAATTGCCAAAATATGCATCTAGGCATTAACGTATTATAGGAGAATATTTTGATTAGGCAAGTTAATTGGTCTTCCTTCTAGATTCAGCAAGAGAATAATAGCGTTGACTTTCTCTGCAAGGCATCATCAGGATATTGTCAACAGTAGCAATATGAGAAAACGCCATTATTATTCATAGCTTAACGTTGTCAGCCATGCTCATGGTGGTTTAATCAATAATTTTTAAGTGTTATAAAATCATCAAACGATTTGTTTTATATATGTGGTTTAATAAGCTTTACGCGGGCTTCAAATCTGTAAGGCCTATCCTGTCTGGACAGAAACCCTGTTCTTTTTGTTGCCCATCTTGATTAACTTCTTTGAAAGAGCATGTGTGTTAAAGGAAGATTACTTCTTTTCACGTAGACCCATACCCTGAGTGCGGATATTTTGAAAGTCAATCTTTAATACACAAAGAACAGGAATAATACCCAGCGTGTATTATTACAGGGAGGGAATCTCTATCGATTGCTGAAAATGCAATAGTAGAATTCCAAGCAAATAACATTGGAGAAGAGAGAAAAGCTGAAAATAATTAAAATAGGTCTATATATTTTGTAGCAAGTCAACCATGATAATAATATTTTTTGTTTGAAACGTGTTTGCGTGAATATTAAATATATATAGATATTACGTAGAAATATAAATGTGTAGCTAGAGTAATTTTTTTCTCAATATAGGTATATATATATATATATATATATATATATATATATATATATATATACCTATGTTGTGTGCGTTATTCATATTGTTGTATGAACTGCATAACGGCATCCATATGAAATATATATAGCCTATTGAAAATTATATACATTGGACGTTATTATGGTTCTTAGATGCAAATGGATTTTTATCTTTTGCCTAACAATCTAATAGATTAGGACGTGTACGTGTGTGTGTGTGTGTGTGTGTGTGTGTGTGTGTGTGTGTGTGTGTGTGTGTGTGTGTGTGTGTGTGTGTGTGTGTGTGTGTGTGTGTGTGTGTGAGTGAGTTTGCTGTCGCGCGTGCGTAAGTAAGCCTGTATTTAATTTATTACTGTGTTATATGTGAATGCCTGCTTAATAAAACATAAGATATGTAGGGCCATTGTTGTTAGATTTTCTGTAATTGTTTTGCATTTTGGTCAAAGTTGAACGCTACGTTAAATAAAGCTAACATGCACTGTCTCTGTAGTCCCTCTTTTAAAAAAAAATCCATCCCACTCGTTTCAATACACAATCGTGATCGAGGGCGATAGTGACACCTGGTCTGCAGCCGTCACCTTTTTGACAGACATGAAGAAACGCTGTTATCTGAGTGGAAAACGTTCGATTAAAGTGCATTCAACTTGATATTGTTAGAAGGCCTATGTCTCTGTTTTGTATATCCACTCACTGACAAGCCAATTGGTAGAATACACGTGTCTGCAAGACGTTTGTACAGAGCCTGTTGGTTTGGGATTCCTTTTCAAGTTACAGGATTCACAGGGTTAAAAAGAAATAACAACAACATGATTTACGTCAGCAATTACGATGTCACCGAAAAGTTGCATTAACTTTTTCTGCACATTTTCAGAAAAGGTTGGAAGGTCTAATCATTTAATTGACATTAAACCCTGTAAATCTCACTAATTATAAGCGGTTTACCGTCATGTAGGCTACTCTATGTCGTGTAAGGAGTTTTAGTAGCCTGCTACGTCTTTCAACTTCTAAGTTGTTATATAAACAAAGTTAAATCTGAATCCAGTTGTGAATCCTCACATTGCCCTACACGTGAAAGCGGTCTCTGCACTAATCTAATATCTTAAATCCAAACAAACATTAGGGCTACCTACACAAACATAGATTTATTGAGTGGTTATCAGGATATGAATAACCGGTGTTGGCATATGCTGAACAGATTAATTACAGCGTCCGTGTGCATATGTTTGGAAGAGCATTTCAACTCAGTACTCTCACACACATGTAAAAACAAAAACGACTGTAAAAGTAGTTATACGCACAAGAACCAAAGAAGAAGAAGCGTATTCTTGGCATTTATTGATTGTATTTAAATATATATATTTAGGCCTATACTTTAAATTAAAGCCATTAGACACCATTAGGCGGTATATTGTCATTCCGTAGGATGTTCTGCTTTATGTTCTTTACAATGTAAAAATAAATAGGCCTATATATGCCTATATGTTACCTGCATACCTCTGTAAGAAATGTAGACCTATTCCATTAGACAAAGTGAGTATCGGCGTTGTTTTCAGCTGTGGCTTTAGGCGAGGTCTACAACGTGTTAAAACTGTGGAGCATCGTCGATTTTGCTTTTGGCTACAACACGTTTCAATTGGCACGATCAATCAAACAAATTTAATTTAAAATTTCGTCTTTTGTAATTATTATAAAATCCATTCGTTGAGTCATTTGACATAAAGGCTTCATATGCATGCCTGACCGTGGTCAAGCATGCAGGCTACATAAATGGTAGACCAAATACTAAAATAAGTTATAGCATTATATAAAAAAGCTCAAATTAAATTAAGGTGTCGTTTTTTGTTGTTGTTGCTTTGTTATATATACTGCATATTCGATACGTCACCTTTTGAGATGAGGGTTTTTGTAAAAACAACCATTGAACGTTGACAGAAACGTCAGACAGAACTGACAGAAAGTTACATGTAATAAATCAGTTGAACTCTCAATTCTCAACTGCAATTATATAATAAATACATTTAGGCATATAGCCTAAATTTGTTTGTGTGTGTGTGTGTGTGTGTTTGTAGGTGTAGGTGTAGGTGTGTGTGTGTGTGTGTGTGTGTGTGTGTGTGTGTGTGTGTGTGTGTGTGTGTGTGTGTGTGTGTGTGTGTTAGTATTACTAACTACAATTTAAAATGGTACACAATTAGTGTGGGATTGAATTTCCATCCAATACCACAAATATACAACAAAAATGTCTGTTTTAGTTTTAAATTGGTTGTCTCTAAACGAATAACTTCTGTTTCAAGAACTGGGAATATATATTACAGTAGTATAGCATAAATCACATTGCATTATTTTTGAAATACTAAGAATCCGACTGGAGGATAGCCAGCACTATCGAATATCTTCAGTCAAACTCCCGATTGCTGCTTTGGCTGAACATAGACATATCCTGTGATTTCACGTTGGTATTTTTAAAGAGCGAGTAGTAGAAATAAAATATTGTCAAACCGAGAAAATCTTTGCTCTCCACTTGAAAAGAAACCATCACATACCAGTGACATTGGGCGTTGGAGAAATGTATCAAATGATCCACGTCATCGGCCCAGGGCCAAGGTTGGTGGGCGTGACAAGAAAAGGCTACTAGCCTTGATCTCGTCCAGCATGCATCCCCAACCTTTTGTCCAAGCACCCCCTTTCCAGACCACAGGGTTCAGTGTACCAATTTGCGCAAGCGCGCACGTTAAGACAACACCGCACAACGCTTGTCCTGAAGGTATTGGTGAAAATGAACCCCCAAACGCATAGATATTGAGGGCTTAAGGCTTGCACCACAACAACATCCGCGCGGTCTACTAACTGAACAAGAGTCGAACCAAAAAAAGAAATGAAATTACACACATTTTTAGATTAAGCAGGAAGGCTATGTTATAAGATGTCTAAAGTGAAACTATATACATTTTACAGGGACTATAAATGGTATTTACTGGGTGCACTAAAGCAGGCAGAGTAACCTGCTGCAGTTTAATGTGTGGGGTCAAAGTTGATCTCTACACATTCCGTTTTCTTTCTCACTCTTTCTCATTGGCCCATTACTGAACTGCACACATTTCCGGGCTAAAGGGATTCCTTGATTCCCCTTTATTGCGGCGGGTTAAAGGTGAAGGCCTTGACATTATGGAAGTTCAAAGACTACATTTAATTATGAATTGCAGTTAATACACAAGTGCGATCATTACGTACTACGTACATTACGCTCAGAGGTTCCTGAGCCCATTCACACAGAGACAAACCAAACGCCCGAAGGTTATATTTTAAGGTGTATTAATGTGTGCGTGTGTGTATGTGTGTGTATGTATGTATGTGTGTGTATGCGTGTATTTGTGTGTGTATTTGTGTCTATTTGTGTGTGTGTGTGTGTGTGTGTGTGTGTGTGTGTGTGTGTGTGTGTGTGTGTGTGTGTGTGTGTGTGTGTGTCAGAACATTTGCAATAAATAAACTACAAATTACTATATCCGTTGAACTTGTGACTTTAGCTTACCAAATAAACCAATTAGTCAAAGCTAACTTATGACCGGATAAAGGCTTTAGGGTCATGTAAAACGAAATAAGTCGTTTCACAGGGTCCATTATTGGCTTACGGCGAACGAGGGAGCACATCATTTGAAGCTTCTTCTTTTTTCAAAGACATGAGACTCTACAAACAGGAATTCACCAACAGTTGCCTTTGTGAAATTGAAGGAGAATGGAGTTTGACGTTGTAGACTGCACGTTGAAAAACACTCGGACATCCAGTCGTACTTGTTTACTATTTACTGCGGAAGTGAATGCCATTCCTCGGAACAGACGGTGCAATTAAGAGAAAAAAATAGCCATTTAGTGCCTTGGTCTTTATGGCAGTGTCTAGACCACAAGAGTGGCGATTCCATTTAGTGGGCACTAAAAGAGGTTATCATTGCACGTTTTCCTTTATTTGTCGAAGCTTAGGTAGGCCTACTACTATTGCATGAATGTGAATACTAAATCCTAACTATGAATTGATCGTGCAATGACGTCCAGGCCTAATATTTAAGTAGACAACACGTAACCATTTTTTGGTATTTCCAATGCACCTTCCTAATCCGCGGCAGCAGCTGTGAATGGTTGAGAAGTGGCAACTGAAACGCACCAAGTTAAATTGATTCCTGGCCAGTGCCTCTCACTAAAAAGCCCTGCTTCACCGCATCAACAACGCAGCCCTGGCGTGCAACTGCAAAAACAACAATGCACGGATCAAGTGCAGTATTAGTAGCTGTAAAATTATAGAAAGAAAACACAAACACTACTCATTTGCCTATATATTTGTTTATTCCATACGTATTCTTATATTAATGATACACAGCCCGACAACATTTTCCTCTTCTCTGAACACAAAAGCACCAATGTTATACGCAAATAATTTAATGGCTTGCATTAAAGCTGATATCGTAGCAAGGGCAGTGTGACGGTGCTATAGCAGCAGGGTGGGGAAATTGCCATTTTTACATCGACCTATTTACAGTTATGAATGAGTGCATTTGCATAGGCTAGTCTGTACATGGGATACTTTTTCACAGATTCAATCTCACAGTTAGGATTGGCACCATACTGCCTGTAATGTCGTATTGTCCATTATCTGGTAGAAAAACATTCGTTTTTAATAATTTGCTATTTACATATACCAGAGGAGAGGAAAGGTTAGGCGTAACTCCGGCAGATAGGGATCCAGGAGTATTCTTTTTTTTTTCTATAATTGTCCTAAAAGAACAATAGAATAAACACAAACAAGAATCATGGTAAATAGATGGTATAGATTATGGAAGACCAGTATTGGTAAAAAAAATAATAATCTTAAACCATCCATTGGCCTCTCTGATGGCCAGTTAGAAATGTACCACCGCCCGTAGGTAAGAAAATGGCGACTTTTTCCATGCGGGCCTAACAATTTAGACTGTCCTTCTCACATTGCACTGTTGGTATTATGGGCTTCATTTTACATTTTGGTAATGCCCACAAATACAACTCAACGAGATAAGTATAGGTTGAAATGGCACTGGTCAAGACCATGACATTTTACGCATATGCGGCTCACAATAAAGGATTCCCCGAGAAGTATTGCAGGCGATCTCGGCTCAGCTTCTTTTCTTTCATTCTTCTATTCTGAAACCAAATTTTAACCTGTCGGTCGGTGAGGTTCAGCATTCGTGACAGCTGAAGCCGCTTTTCTTTGTTGATGTAAACGTTAAAGAAGAATTCCCGCTCCAGCTCTCGAATCTGAAATTTGGAGTATGGACATCTCTTCTTCCTTGTCCGAGGGGTGCCTGGAGGAAAGAAATAGTATGAAGATCAGATTCTGCCATCTATTTGACGAACATTAACATGGTCGTAAACTAAATCAAGGTTGAGATGGGAATGAGCATGCTGGCAAAACTGTGTGTAAATGCCTAGGTAATTAAAATATTTCAGACAACATTAACGTGAAAAGTAACACAAGCTATCAGAAAAACCAGCCATTAGAGTGATGAATAACCGCATCACTTAGAGGAACTAATATCCCTTTACGAGCTATAACGATGTGTTTTTTTCTTTTGCTAAAGATATACAAAAATAAAAGTAAATAACCGCATGTGCATCAAATGCCCTATATCTTCAATGCAGGGGGTACAGAGACATATGGGGAAGTAATCCAATCACAATGCATATGTTGGTACAATGCTCCCATTGGCCTAAAATTGTAATATTGTTCTCAACCTAATTTGCTGATGATATTCACACACAATAGCAGTTGACATACGTCAAAGGCATTTATCTAATATGTACACAAACGCCTAAATTAGCAATGTTGGGTTATGTTCGGGGGGGAGGGTTGATGAAAGTATAACTAAGCTTTCTTTGTAGCATTCAATCGTAGCCTATTTCAACATATAGCCTATGTAATGGAATCCTACTTTATACTAATCGTCCAATTAAAATAATACAATCAGCCCTAGAATCAGGCATGGATTGAAATGCAATTCAGATACTGTAGTAAAATACAAATGAAAGGTATAGCTTTTCAGTGGCAACAGGACAGCAATAACTGCTGTACATTATCCTGCATGATGTAGCATACATTTGATTGGCTACCGCATGCCTTGTTTTCGAACAGAATAAATGTCGAGTGAAAGAAGGGTTAAGGAAAAAATGATACACATATATATATATATATATATATATATATATATATATATAGATTAATATATAGATAGATATATAGATAGATGTGTAGATAGATCGATAAGTAGAGATATATATATATATATATATATATATATATATATATATATATAGATAGAGATATAGATATAGATATATAGATATAGATATAGATATAGATATAGATTTAGATGGATAGATAGATAGATAGATAGATAGATAGATAGATAGATAGATAGATAGATAGATAGATAGATAGATAGATAGATAGATACATACATACATACATACATACATACATACATACATACATACATACATACATACATACATACATACATACATACATACATACATACATACATGGATAGATAGATAAAATGGATACATAGATACATAGATAGATAGATAGAGAGATAGATAGATATATATTCAAGAGTTCCTTTTTGTGACAGTGTGTAATAATCTATACATGGTAATTAGCTGGGAAGCTTGTGCAAAGAGAAAATTAACAGTACGCCAAAAGCAATGTTCTGCACAATTGGTTTTAACTCTAGACAACCCAACGAGAAAATCCCTTAAAATGCCCAACGCAAGTTCATGATCAAAGTTAGCATTTGTCACAATAGCGCGCTCTTTAAATTTTCACACACTCTCACGATAGAAGAGTCTGTGTATAACATCCTTTTTTTCAAAGTGCTTTCCCATCGTAAAAATTCTTCTCGTTGGGAGAAAGAGCTTTGTAGGTTATAATAAAATCCTTTGAATGCTTATAAAACTCCACATAAAATCTGACCGACAAAACACCGGGCTAGTCCCTTAACCTTTCCCCATTTACAGCGTCGGTACCTACTCGAGTGGCTGTTCTTGGTGCTGTTGCCGTCCTTGGTTACTGAAGAAGTACACGAGCCCGAAATTGTATGTTCCTCCTCATCTTCTCGCTCCTTTTCCTGGTCTCTAGCGCCGGGTAGGGAGGAGGGTTGCTGGGATTCCGTTTCCAGCTTACTCGCCTCGCCCTTTTGTAAACAAGTGTCCGGCTGATTGTCCGAGCTGCAGTATGCCGTTTCGAAAAAGCGGTCGAAACCTTGAGGGAGGACATTGTTTTTCCCCACACCGGAGTAGAATCCAGTGGAGGGATGATTGGAGCCTGGATGGTGATGGTGGTGGCTGTACACGCTCTCGTTCTTCATAAGCATTTCTGTCATGGTGGATGGTGGGATACAGTCCCTATGCACCAAATCCTCTCCAGAATAGCACGGCGCATAATTGCTTCTGGGGTGCCATTTACTCGCAGGATCCAGGCCATACGAAACTTCACGCACCGGTTGTACTTGAGAAAGATTTGTGGAATAAGGGTAGCTGATTTGCCGCGACGGGGCCTGTGGAAGAAACGAAGATACGGCGGAAAATTCGGGGACGTAGTAGGTGCAGCTGGGGAGGTAGATGTTAGACGCGCAGCCTGTCCTGTCACCAAACTCGGAAGTCCGGTCTTTACGCGACTGGGAACAGAAGTTGCCCAGATTCACCGAGTTAAACATCTTTCGCTCGTACTCTGTACTATAGATAGATGTTTTGGATTCGAACTGCAGAAGGGGAAAATTTGGGAAGGCAAGATGACGCGCAATCCGTCTAAGTCGCCCCGTAGACACGTGATCGAAAGTAGATATTGTCATATATCAGTTTGGAACTGTTGGATGTGTAGGAGTGGTTCGCTTAGGTAAGGTATACGAGGATCAAACGATTAATTTTCCGACACCAATGAAGTGCCCTTCTAAAAAAAACCGAGTTACAGATGCATGGTGGTTGGAAAGGACCGCGACAATCAGAGAAGTGGTCTGTGTTTATGCTTACTGGCTAATGGGTTAGCAGAATAGCTGTAAGCCATTTATAGAGCCATCCTAGAATATACGCACACAGATACACTCTTTAGTAATATTAAGCGGGATTTGCGGGTAAGATGAGTTGCTATTCAAATTGTAAGCGTTATGTATTTTTCTTTATTATAATGATTATTATTGAACATTGCGTACCTCGATAGCATATACGTATTTGAATCAAAGAGTTGCATTTCATGAGACTAGTCGGACATGTCTAACACCTATGTGAGAATTGAACCATGCAACATTTAAAAGCCAAATAGGCCTACTCACACAGGTCTACTTTCCAAAATGTTTTGTTTTCATTGTCATTTTTTTAACATTAGATTTGACATTATTTAACTGTAATTACCAGCAGATTAAGTCGGCCTGTATATTTTATAGAAGGTTGGATTGCGTTATTAATTCGTTATTTTGTGGATTTTTCTAACTGTTTTTCCACTAGCAAAGTCCGTGCACAAGACGATCCAAACCTATGAAATCATTATCGCCTAATAGTGCCTGGGTGAAGGTACATCAACATTTCAGTAGGGCAGCCATTCTATTATTTCTGCCATTACATGAAACGTCCAGTGGGCTTTAAGGCTATTATATAAAGAACCATGGCAACCCAACCATTGTTCGTTGATTGAAGATGTTTGACTGATCTGTCTACTCCCATTTCCTTGACTTTGGACCATGATCTAATCCCTTGAAGGACAACTGCACGATTCAAGGCCGTCGTTCCGACTGAGAGTGGAGGAGCCCTACCAGCGACGTTCAGCGGTGGTCCTTAGGCCCACGTAGTCTCACACGAGCAATGAACCGCTTTACAAGGAATAATGTCTAATATTGAATCAACCCCCCCCCCCCCCCCCCCCCCCCCCCTTACATGTCTACCTGCAATGTTGATGCGTCTATTGTCCTGGTCTGGTTGAACAGGCTATCATTTCAATATGTGAATTTGCAATGTTAATTTGCTAGTGGGGGGAAGATCAAATGTATTTCAGTAATACGTTGCCTGGCGTTTTAAAACGCATATTTTTTGACGTTATGCACTTATATTAATTCCACGGGACTCTTTGGACCATCGGTAAAGTTTTGGTAGCGTGGACTCTATAGCCTTGGCCTGTTTTCAAAGGTGGAGCATTCAGCGTTGTTGCAGATGTTGATGTTGTTTGAGGTCGATGGTCTATACTTTCTTTTCAGTTTAGCCTAACACAATTGCAACGTATTACTCATGGCCTACTTACAATGTGGAAGTGTTTATTTGTCAAATCAAGCGTATACCCACTATATGAAATAAAAGTCAAATTGGCAATACTTTCAATTGATTTTTTTGTACATTTACAATGGTAATATGTATTTCATTTAACTTAATACAATTGACAGATATATGCACACTTTTATAAACTTGCTGATTCCACATGAGAGGATAAACTAAATAATTGTTTGATGATAAGATACAAGTAGGCCTATAAATATCATGCTGGTGTAAGATTGATGCCTATACGTACTTTGTTAGCATTTAAAAAGGTTAGTTTGGATTATTTATGGTAATAGAAAAAGCTAAACATATTTGATTAATGTATGGAAAGTGAGGAATCTTCATTAGGTTGTATTGGAAATAGTTTTGCCTACTACCATACAGTCAACTAAACAGCATTATAAAGAATCGTTGTTGTTTTTTTGGGGGGGGGGGGAAATTTGACTTTAGTTTAGTTACAAGACGGACAAAAGGTTGGCGGTCCAATATGCGTGCTGCATCCAAGTACAAAGAAAGCAGACAACTGTCCAGGCACAGCACTTGAATTTGACCACTAAATTCTCTACTACCACCATAAAACTCAGAATTGCTATAGTAACGGCAAATGCTTTTGTCTTTGACGAAACTAGGTAAGAATGAGAGCCATTTCGGTTGTAGAAACCGGAGTTACAAGTAAAACATTTTTGGTTTCGTCTGCATTTTAGCGCATGACAAACTAAAGTGCTAGAGTAAGAATAAACCCATTCTAGCTAGATTCACTTGTTTCAAAGTGATTTTTAGGTATGGGTTTAATTGATATTCATTTAAACAGCTATGCGCATATGGGTGCATGCAACAGCTAGTTGCAGTTGCATAATCGACATTTAGCAGATGACACTACCTGTTGCCAATCAGAAATGAAAAAGCCAGTACTTCAATTGTGCATGTCAAGGCAACACTACAAGAAATGTGCATGTGAACATGTCGCGCTGATCATACGTAGGCCTAGGCTATTTATTCAATATGTCATACATAGCATAATTGGTACTGGCCCTGTTCATGGCTGTTCATGTTTTATCTTGGGCTGTTAAGCGTGTGTGCTTTTGTGTTGCACACAGGTAGCCAATGCAATTTAGGCCTACATTTTCAAAACCACTTCGTCAGACCTGAAATGGGACAACAAACACTAATGCACACATATGTGTGTGTTATGCACACACGACATACAAATATCACAAGTAGCATTTTGCAACGTATTCTTGGCCGGGATTCTTATTGGTCCTGATCATCTGTCCATTGAATTGCTTCTCTTAATGTGGCTTTTGGCAAATCAAAATCGAGGTGGGGAATTTCCGCCTCCTGAGAATTTATCCATTGACAGCTCTCGCCAAGGAGCCGTCCAGTCAAAGTAAATGGTTTGCCACAATAATCTGCTTCCTTCAGGGGATGCAGCAGTGGCCAACAGGCTACGAGCAGGGCTTCCTTGAAATGTGCCGTCTTGTTTCTCTTCTACTGACAAAATACGTAAAGTTTAAACGCAGAAGTTCAAAGCAGAAGTTTGCATAAATGCAATTCTTTTGGAGTTCTTAAACGCCCCTGTTATAGGTAGCAAGGCTTCGCGATAACGTCAGGGGAATTTCAAGCTATGTGTTGCTATAACCACATACTAAAATGGTGAATGGGTCGGCTTCTGGATCAGTTCAGATATTATTAAGTTATAATATATTATAAGGATATTATAAGTCAATTTATATACGTGCTTTTGGAATCGGTCGAGCTGCTCAAATCTGAACTTGTAGTTCAATAAGCAAATACCCTTTACGGCATCAATAAATGACATCACCAAACAATACTAAAATACACCAGCACAAGTACACACACACACACACACACACACACACACACACACACACACACACACACACACACACACACACACACACACACACACACACACACACACACTCGCACACACGCACGCACACGCACGCACACAATAATATATGTGGTTTTACAAACATCTCACAGTAAGCAAGCTGCTTCATATTAAAACGACCTAAAGTCAGTGCTAAACGTGGGAAGCGCGTGTAATCATATTACTATCCCCCCATGGCCTAGATAGATTTAATTGGATGTAAGGCTGGCAGTTAAACTTGGCTGCATGGGCTGCTAACATGTTCAAGCAACGCAAAATAACCTTGTTTTTACTGATGTCCCAGTGAGTGCAGCTAATATGAAGCGTTTGTAGTTTCGACGTTTGCTTACAAGACAACGATGTCCATTGCAGTATATTGTATTTCCCACCACAAAGATTTACATACTTACAAATAAGGTGTTGAAGGATTCCAAAGCAAGTGCTTTTTAATAGTAGTCTACGACAGATTCTTCATATTTGCCCATGTTCATCGGAGTGAATTTGAGAGCAGTTTAGGTGTATATGTGGGTTGAATAGGCCTTATTCACATGTATATGCGTTAATATTTGTACACATGCATTGACTAAAGTATCGTCTTCAGGTGCTGAAAAGTAGGCTTTTGTTGTAGACCGGAATGAACATGCGAAACTGCATGAAGAAATGGTTAACTGCAATATGTATGATGTTGGAAATATTTGCTATTGGAAAAAGTTAGATTGTTTTTAAGTACAGCATATGAACACACAGTGCACATGTTTGTTTAACAAGTTTGCAGACAATCTGCAAAGATATTCCATTTATGCGCATTCCAATATGTGTTCGATATACTGGAATGATAAACAAAAAACGAAATACGTCTAAATGAGCAAAAGTGGTGAAATCATTCTTTTCCTTTTAACCATTAATTAGTTCTCAATACAAGTAGACCTACGGAATCGTTAGGCCTTATCAGCCTGGCAAATTGCATATAAAATACTAAATGAACGAATGAAGTGCGCACATCGGATTTAGTCTACCACACCGAAAACATTTATTCAGACAAATTTAACCATGATTTGATTTTCCTTTATCCATTATTATTCTCAATTTACACCAGTACAATATAAAACTATAATCCAAATAATTTGTTAGAACACCAAATAGGCCTATCCAATAGAATGTAAACGCTATTAAAGTTAGCTCAAATGTCAGTGTTCTATGAGAAAACTTGATCAATTTTTTTCTTTTTTTTACTGTACATATTTTTTCAAATGAGACCTCTTAAATTAATCACGATGGTTTAATTTAGTAACTTGACACGCAAGGACCGAATAGACTGGACTTCGATTTTCAGAATGTATTTAGCATTGGATTCTGAAATCCTTCGGATTTACTATTATATGGTATACATAGTATACATACACACATTACATATATGACATTCTCCAAAAATTAGACTATATTACTTTTATATAGGCTAGCTATAGGGCTTGTAGGAAAGAAAATATGGTTATTCAGAAGACGATGACTATTGGTAGCCCAACCCATTATCCCTTTCCTCTACATTTTGAGGTTATACGGTCAATATATCTCTTTACATAATGAAATGACTTGGAAATACCCTATTCCTTATAACGATCCAAATTTTCTACGATATAAAATGAGATACTACGACGTCCAATCAATACAGCCTATAACTAGGAAACATGTCTCTCAGCTCTCAATGGCATGGATCTATTACTCATTTTACACAACCCTGTCTATATTGCATCTACACAGTCCGTCTCACAATTAGATGAAAAGTATGGGTGCAGACACAAATGGTGCAGAAAGGCCAGACACACGCAGGCACACGCACACGCACAACACACAACACACACACACACACACACACACACACACACACACACACACACACACACACACACACACACACACACACACAGAGAAAGAGAGGGAGAGACTCGTCGGAAAAAAACATTGTTTTCCTTTCTATTCCTCCAGTCAGCTCCATGCCATAAACGGTAGAGGGTTGGCCGTAGACATAGACCACATGACACACAAGTTCTCTGCGAAGGGCACAGAGAAGCTCCCTGACCTCTGGGACAAGGAGACAGGCCACCATAAACACATTTAGCGAGTCTCAAAGTCAAAAGTGTTCCAAGAGCAGTCAAAGGCGGTTTGAAAGACCTGCAAGGCCAAGTGAGATTGATCCAGTGTTACAACTCGAAATATTTCGATGGGTGTCTGAGATACCAACAAGGAACATCTTGGTTCTTAGTGGTGCAAACACAAATTATGAATACGATTATGCAAATTATATAAATTGTATGCAAGAGAAGGATCGCAATAATAAATATATTTGCTAAAATGGGTCCAAAATGAGACAATAATCTGATGAGTAAAACCTTTGCATGCGTTAGCAACAATAGGGGATTTGAAGTTCAAGTTAAAACGTGCGTGATCAAAGACGCTCTTCGTTGTTCTAAAGAAAGTCAGTAGGTCTAATTAGGTTTGTATGCAATTAATGTTTATAGATCTTTCTTTGTTTATTCAATAGAAATGTATAGGAATATTTGTATATATTATGCCTGTATTAAAAAGGCCTTGCTATTTAGCCTATCCTCCTATATTTGTAGTTTAAGCTATACAGCTAACTCCCCATATATAGGCCCTATCAATGTAGGCTATATCAATATATATTGATTGATATTTATTGATGTCTATTGGGGATATATATATATAGATACATATATAGGCCTATTTATAAAACATGTCTTGTGCAGGCCTACTTATCTATATCCTTGTTTAACCTTACTACTTAAATAAACCGGTCAAGTTCTTCTGCACTTTTGTGAGAAATCTAGGCCCATCTCCAAATACGCGTGCTTGCAGTGGTTGAAAACAGCAGTTTGTTTCAAATGTATGACACGAATTAAATTATATTGTACATAAATGCATGTATATACATCAGGGGATCTAAGTCCGCGCCTTTGACAGTTCGCGGTTAGGCAAATCATGATTTTATGGTAAAAATGCTGATGACCGTGTCCCTTGCATGGACGCTCGAAGCAGATACGAGAATAGGCTATTTCAGACTAGCCTGCGGATTATTCTTTACATTTTTCTTTCACGTTAACAACGCCGGCAAGATCTATAAATTAAGTGTGCTTTCTGCCAAAACGTCACCCCAAACCCACGGGGTTTAGGTCCATCTTAACTAATAGTACATGGCCAATGATAGCATAGCCCGCAATTCATATTCACTTGTATTATGCATGTGTTTACGCTAACTGGCTTATTGCATGCCGCCTATGTGCGGATCTAATTGGCCCATGCATTCTGACGCATAAGCTTATAGTAGGATAAATATAATTTACATTTTAACATTCACTGTAATATGCAATTATGACGTATATTGCAGATCAAACGTGGTCGTTCGAATATCACTGAGTCCCACTTGTGCTATTTGCTTAGGCCTAGGTGACGCGTTTAATAGCCTACTTAGCAGCAAGTCTTTTGATTTTTTAGTAGACCTATAAGCATAGTAGTCAAAGTATTTATAGAAGGTTCGTACAATAAGTGATATTTTTCTGAATGTACAACATATATGGTCGTATCTTAAATATAGAGGAGATGCCAAAAAAAACCTTTTGGATATTCATTTTGATTTATAAATGCATTTGGTCGATGACGTGACCAGCTACTATACAAACAATCGATCAGTTATGATACTATGAATAGCATGTCAACAAATACGCTGTTGATCTATGATGAAACTAAGAAGAATGAGCAGTCGTCATTTTTTGTTCCACAATAATACCATAGGAGTAATCGTGCACAAACGACAGATAACATTCGGGTGCCATACCATGCTTTCAGGCCTTACAGTAACACCTGATCATAACATGAAACAAGCAACCTCTTGGTTTTTAATATCTTCTAATGGAATTTCGTTATGTATGCAAAGGGAGGCCCATTTAAGGGTCGTTATCAGCAAACATTGCCAACGCCTGCATGCCTTTACACCACTTCACCGCTAGGGAGTGCTTTGTGGTATTGTAGCATTGACTCTATGCGACAAATAGCCTATAATTTGCTCAATTGTTGTCTAAAATAGTATTTATTTGAAAATGAAACAACGTGCGCTGGACAGTCGTCGATGCACACAGAAAATGAACTGGACAAACAAAAGAATAACCGCACTCGTGGCTGTAAACGTCGACTGAACTGGGTGCAGCTTTGGGGTGTAACCCTATTATTGCTTCACAGAGCCATCGCGTGTTTGCTGCACCATAACAGTCTAGTAGAGGGAGACATTGATTGGGACCAAGTTGTAGGACAGCGTGTGGGTTGTATTGAAATCACGCAAAACAGATTTTGAATTTGCTATAACGATAAAGAGCAGATAAAGAAATAAGACAGGTTGCTTCTAGTTGAATTGAAATGCGGAATGTGCGTTATGTAGGCCTAGTCCTTGTGCATGGTAGACAACTTTAGATATGCTAAGTAGAGAGTTTGTTCAATATTTCTAAAATAAAGGCTATGTGTGTATTTTCACTGCAGACTTATAGCTAATACTATATTTATATATTCTCTATAGTCAGACAGCTCAATGAGACAACAACACGTTGAATATACGTATCTGTTTATTCAGTACCTTACGCGTATACATTCATAACATTAATGCTCATACAAGACAACGTTGCAATCCGTACAAGCGTGAAGGAGGGGAATGCAATCTGGGAAGTATAAAAGGTTTAACAGCCACTACATGTTCACATGTGCCATGAACTGACCGCCATCTTCTTTTTCATATTCCTCATGAATTGATAGGCCTGTGGGCTAGAATAACAGTACAGCCCCTTTACAACAACAAATAAGATGTAGTGGAATGCGATTTTGTACAATACAGTATTAACATAAATGACAATTACAAAGGGATATGATCCTTGAATAGGATGCAAATAGTAGGCCTGTGTAATTTCGTTTTACAAAGATAGGTTCTCTACACGAATACAAGAAAAGGAAACGAACAACACCCAACACATTGCAGGACAACCACAACAAATAGACCTGATAAGCTTTAGAAAACATTCGCAATTTAATCAATCAATAGTCATTTTAACAGTAATAATACGAATAAGTATAATCATAATAAAACCAAGATCAATTTTGGTGGCAGGATTTTAACTTACTCATCTTTTGTTAACTTTAATTTGTATAGCTATCAAAATAATAAAGAAAAAAATATGTATAAAATAAGTCGGACTGCCTCGTCCACTGAACGTTGGTTATAGCTAATTCACGTCAATACCATGCTTTAAATACATTACACTGCTATGGCCTACTTATATATTATAGATAAGGTCATAGATAGACCCGATAAGAATACAAATGGAACTTCCGAAAGTTCATCATAAGCTAGAAGATTCTCATTTGCATTATTCAGTGGCGCCTCTTCCGTCAGACCCTACATATCGTTCCTCGATGTGGCAAGCGCACTCTGCTGATTGTTGAAATAGAAAATAACTAATGTTGATTGTTTACAACAAACAAACAAAAAGAAATGAGATCCCTGCGACGTTGAGGTGGAAAACGGTGGGAATGCTATAAACATGTCGATTTTTGATAGCAGCTCAGAAACGGTGATCTCAGTCCACTAAAAGTATGCAACTTTAGCACGTTATCCGGTGCTGTTTAAGATTTCCAGAAGAAATGAACTCCAGAAAGTTTTGGCACGTTATGCAACGAATGAACGCAGTGATCAGTCAAAGGCCTGCAGAAATTGGAGAGGGGGCAATGTGCTTCCCTTTCCTCATACTCTGAAGTCATACTTGCTTGTCCATGACCGTGAACGTGTCCACAACACATGGGAAAAGCTGTGGTCAATAGATATAGGCGTAACGCCCCGATTCCCAAACGCGTATTTCGTTATGCATACGTTTAGGAACCGCCAAAGACTTTACGCTAGAATAGTTAATACATTTATAGTGAAATGATTGCGCGTGTCGCTCTCAGCTCCTCAAAACGTTGCTACTTTTTAGGACTATGTTGATTTGGGCCTGATTCCTCCCCCATCTTCATGGCCAACAAGAAAGTATTGGTGCTCCATTAAATATAGCATCAGAACCTAAACCACATTCGGGGGATATTTAGGACGTTACCTCTTATAATACAAGAAAGGGAAAAAAATAACACTTTATGCAACTTCTATATGTAATATCACAGCTTTGCGTTTCCCACCATACCATCAGATAGTCCTACTGACAAACAATATTGAGACAGCGCACCTTAGGAAACAACTGTCCGGTGTGGATGGCATGTCCACGACCAATATAAGCTACTCCCATCAAAATATTGGGAAGTCCAGATTGTAAATCCCTTCTACGTAAGGGTAGATGTAGCTTATATACATGTATTAAAAGAAGATCTATAGGATTTAATTTTTTTTACTGCCTATTGATTCTCCTTCTAGCCTACTGGGTTTTTAAAAGTAGGCCAGGGCTTGCTCTCTCAGCATAAGTCTCTTCTTCTTCATTCTGCGATTCTGGAACCAAATCTTAACTTGTTGGTCGCTGAGGTTCAGGCGGTCCGAGAGCTCCCTCCGTCGCTGCCTGGTGATGAACTCGTTTAGCATAAATTCACCTTCTAGCTCAGCCAGCTGAAGTTTCGAATATGGTTTGCGTTTCTTTCTGGTCCGGGTGTGCATCGGGTACCACGGAGCACCTGGAGGGGTCACACAACGGATTAGTCACAATCTTAAAATAAATTGCCCCCAATATTTAATTGGGTGGCTGCACAAGATGTCCAATTGATGTATTTTTTTTACCTGCATATCTAGCAATTCATAAGAAGAATGTGTAATACGTGTGGACATGCAAAAATAATAGGATGGACGAATAGTTTTTGAACGTCTTCATATTTAAAGACCACCAGTGTGTAGTGGTCTTGTCACGACCCCTTTTATTGTACAGTTAAAGTTACCATGACGTGATAATTGCTTGAATATACCCTTGCTTATTTGCGAGCTTCAAAGCACATTAAATAACTCTTGAGCACACCGCCACATATATTAATTCTGTTTACGAGTCATTAAAAGAAAACTCTCCATTCAATGCAGTCAACCAGGGCGAGTTCCCCCTTAAATCATTGTTCCATTTTGAATGTGTTTTGGGGTAACAGTATGCCAAAATGCAGGATTGCATTTGCCAAATACCACGTAGACTACAGTCGTGTGTCGCATACTGGCGAGATGCGTGCAATATGAAGATCTTATGTGAAATGCGTCGTAGTAAATACAGCTCTATGCACAAACACATGGCATATGGGGGTCTTATAGGGCAGCCCCTAGCGGTGCTTGTAGACCACCTCAAGTGTCCAGCAGGCTCGTAAAACAATAAATTGTGCAGCTTAGCAACAAAGACTAGGTTTATTTTGCAACTAAGCCAAGACTATATGCAAAATACATAGAAACGATTCAAGGCGATACTGTTGTTAGCTGTGGATGGGGGGTTGGGGGGGGGGGGGGGGGAACACAACACCCACCTCCGCCTGCAGCTAGGTTGCTTGCATGATTTCCCGGTGACACCAAGGTCTGTGTGTCGCTGGATGAAGCTTTGCTCCCCTCGTTAAGAAGGGACGAGCTGGAGTCGGATTCCAGAGACTGACAGGACGGCGGATCTTGCGCTAGCTGTTCGGCACCGTACTCGTATTTGGAAAAGGCAGCACTACTGCCCATTCCACTGTGCATCCCGTGGTCAGGCGGTAGGGATGATGTGTCTCTCGTCCTATCCTCTCGTTTGAGGCTGTTGCCACCTAAGCAGCTCTCCCTATTCCCGTTGCTATAATAACATTTACTCTCTTCGGGTCGGGTGATTTCACACGACCGGTTGAAAGAAGGGTTGATAGAAACGGGGCTGCTAAAGTAGGACTGAGAATATCCATTGCACGGCTCCGTTGGATTCCACGGGAGGGAGCAAACATTGTCCCTTCTCGGGTAGGATAGAGACGGTAAGCCCGCCAGTTGTCCCCCTGAGGCTCTAAAATTCGGAAAGTAAAATGTGTCTCCAGTGTGGATGTTTACTAAAGGTCCCACAAACCCTGGATTAAGGAGATTATGCTCGCCCATTTCCGCGGGCCCGACCAACAGCTTCTAGTTTATTGCAATCTGACATTTAACATAGTTAAACCTGGAAGGCCAGCTGATTGGCCGTCCTCCGATCACGTGTCCAGGGTAACTTATGCTGTACTCATGGTACCACCCACTTGCTCCATCTCAGACAAAACAAAACATTAACTTCTGTATTACATGGGTTTATATGCTTTTTTTAAATACTATAAATATTTTATTAAAAGCGTAGAATCCTGTTCTTTTCTTCACCAGAACCCCATGGAGTTAAATCTCAGAATGTCTCCTTTTACAAAAGTGGCAGTGTCTCTGGCCTCGTATCGTATCTTTATAAGATGGCAAAAGCCTTTTACATAGACTATTTATTCTGAAAACTACTTGTGTCCTATGAATGAGTGGACGCATACGGCCTCTTGTTTTCAAGAATATTATGGTTAAATCTGATGTCATATAAAGCTGTGATGTCCTATTTTACAAGCTTGTTTTAAGAAAGGACTGATGCTCATTGCCTCCCTCCACTCATAGTTACAGTAACGGGGTCAGCAGGTTGAAGCCCTTGGCTCTGTAAAAAAAAGAATATCATGATATTATATAAGATTACTTTAACAAGATATATTTCAAATAATATCCTCTACTACACCTCACATGAGCAACTTTAACAGATACCTCCTATAAACGTTCCCAGCCAAACTCTGGTGGGATTGTTATACCTCTCACAATTCTTTTATATGAATTTTACAAGATAGTAGAGGGCACTTAACAGATTCAATAATCGGAAACACTTGCCACTATGTCTTGCTAATTAGGCCTCCATGATTTGTAAACACCACTTGAAAATGAGTTCAAATAAGTATATGGATGTGTATACGCTATGAAATACACAACATAAACACATTTACAGAAAACACATCTAACAAGTATCCTAAAACAGGAGGGCAGGGAACTCTCTGCCAAATATAGTTATAGAGAAATACATAGTCCCCATGTGGTTCACAACACAATGATTGAACATCTCCACATATTTGAAAATAAACCAGCCATTACTCTTGCCATGCAATCAATCAACCAAATAATCAATCAACCAATCAATCACTCAGTCAAACAGCCATTAAACATATATTCATATATAATAATACATAAATAGTTTTGATGTAGGGCAGTCGCAGATTTCCCAAAGGTAAATATGGGGTTGAGGTAGGTATGATGGTCTATATCTATGCTACAATATATATATATATCAGTATGAATTATAGCATATAGCTATTGATATTATCTTGTACGTGAACAAGCACCAAATTGAAGTTTTATTCGAAAGAGAAAGACAAAGAGTCAGAATGCATGCGACGTGGGCCCTCGTGTGGGAGCAGCTCAGGTTTACGGGGTCGCTGGCGACGGTGAACTTGATTTTGAAGTCAATTTATGAAAATGTTAAAAGTGAAAAATTTGATAATATACAAAAGCATACCTACTGAGAAAACAAAGCTGACCGCGCATGGGAGTAGGGTTATGATTGAAAGCCAATGGGCTTAAAATGACTTAACTGCGCTGATTAAAGTAGAACTACATTCCCATGGTTGTACGCTGGTTAGTTTCAATAATAAAACAATTCATAATGGCCAATTTTACGAGGTGTTAATATTAAATGATCAACGCATTCGTAACATCGTGAGACCTCTGGTCAACTTTATTGTATAGTTGCATAGTAGGCCTAGGTCCTGTATTAATACTTTTTCACATGCGTGCTGAATGGTGCTGATCGAGTGTTACAATTTTGCCAATGGAGTGTTATGTGAGAACATTAGCATTCATTTAAACGCTGGTTTCGGAGCGATGTGCAACTCAGTCGTTATTTGATATCCCCATCCACCACTTGTGAGGATGCAGCCTATCTTACTGGCACCCGAGGTCGCTCTACCCCTAAATAGAACGAAAAAGATCAACGTTAACAGGTGACGCTCCCAGGGATTCTTTAAAATGTTGTACGCTATTGCACATTGCGTGCAAATGCCTTTCACGTGAGCTAATTGGATCTATTTAGGATGTCTCGCAATGCAAAAATCATCAATCCATTAAATACATTTTATGACTCGTCTGAAGAGCATCTGGTGTATTGGCATCACTGCAGCTTCCTGTGTTGTTACAATATAGGTAGGCATTGCAAAATGGCCAACTTTACGCCTCTGACAGAAATGCTCCTTACCAAAAATGGTTACCAATTTACCTCGTAGGCCATGTGTTGTGCTTCGTTGCTCCTTTCCCACGCATTCCATCCACTGCTTCCACAGATCCCCAATTCCAATACAAAAAGAAAACCTTTATAGGCTATGGTATACAATTTTCCGATTACAATTCTAAATTCTAATTCTGATTCTAAATAGGCCTAAAGTAGAACTTAGAAACGTGGTCAGCTTCTAGTAGAAACAAAACATTTGTTTTAAGTTACTTGAGTACAGCAGTGTCAAGGTCACTGTCTAGTACACCGCCTGCACCCATAGAATGTACTCCCTCGGAGTCCCTTGCTCCAGTCCAGACAGGGGAATCACGTAAACAATGGAACTTTTCTTCCCTTTTGTCTCTCTGATTTTGTGCAGACAAGTGCTCGCCATTATGGCCCAGTGAATGGTAGATTAGCCTCTGGAGATAAAGAAAACTGCTAGGCTACACACACACACACACACACACACACACACACACACACACACACACACACACACACACACACACACACACACACACACACACACACACACGACCGAACGCGCGCGCACACGCACATACACACATCGTTTCCTTTACACACACATATATTTGCGTGTAATATATACACTATTTATATATAACATTTAGAACATGTGGGTGTATTTCATCAATTGAGCAAAATGTAACCGAAAATAATGTGTAACTGACTGCAATAAAGCAGTGGACCTTTTTTTGGGTAACAGAGCCTTATCTGTAAGAAAAACATCAACAAAAGTAAAATATATATATGCTAATAGACCTATATTATATCACAATGAAATGGTGCTTCGTATTACGATTTATAATGTCACGTAACGTTAACGTACGTTTCTGAAATGCCGAAAGCATATTTTCCAAATAATGAACAACAAAAATTACATGAAAAAACATGATCCACAAGAAGTAGCCTAGTTTTCCATATTATAAATTAAATCAGGATTAAAGAACGAAAACCACTTCCGAACGATAACCACCTTTTTGCGAAATTTTGGTAAAGGACTACATGGTGTTTGCACCTTTAAACTTAAGATACATGTTTTGTCAAGTACGAAAAGGCTTATTTCCAAAAGGGTAACTATAGGCCTATAATGACATACTATTATCGTATCAGGCCTGCACAAGAATACAGATATTACACAGGCCTGTGGCAAATCTGTATGTGTGTGTGTGTGTGTGTGTGTGTGTGTGTGTGTGTGTGTGTGTGTGTGTTTGCGTGTGTGTGTGTGTGTGCGCGCGCGTGTGCGTGTGCGTGTGTTCGTGTATGTGTGTGTGTGTGTGTGTAATTACATGTGTGTATTTAACCATGCATATTTGTATGCAAGCGGTTGCCAGTTTATATGCGTGTGCGAGCCTATGACTCAGTGTAATCTTTGTTGACGAAAACACTACATCTCAACGATTGATATTTCCTTAATTGAGAACTAAGATACTCTTAACATGACTAAACTTACGTAAAAAAACAAAATAAATATTTTAGAACCAATATACAACTTTAAGCTAAAACAGTGCCTTGAGGTTTTCAGATAAAGCGCCAAAGGAAGCTTTTATTAGCGTAAAGATATGGTATGCACCTGCATTTATTTATGAACAATTTGACGTATCCTGGTTTGACAAAAACCTAATTCATACGGAAATCGATATTAGGCCTATAAATAAAATGCCTAAATGCATAGTCCACAACAACAAAATAGGCCTACTTGGCTTATTTATACAGCCGCGATGGCGTTTTCTTTCATGTACCCATAACCTTAAGAAAACACTAAATTACGCATTATTAGTATACACAGGTAATCGAGTGTAGGCCAATTTAACGTTGATAAAGGTCGCCAAGGCTGTATACCGAAAATAGGTAAATACACGAACCATAACACCTGAACACACACAATAGGCGGACTGACAGCAAGTGTGAAATACTTCCTGATATTTCCACATCATCACCACCAGAGGTTATCAGCCGCCTTCCGTAAACTGCTCTGCCCACAAGGCCCTGTGGCATTGTCAGCCCTGACGACTGCAAAAGCAATCAAATCAAGTCCACTTCTTCAAGAGTTCAAAGAAAACGCGTTGATATAGGCTTTATATAACGCATATATAACGATACATAACGCAGGGCTATAGTCTGTATCTTCTTTTACTCATTTGGCTGCTTATTGTATTCATAACGAATAATATGGGTCCACTTGTCGTTTAGAACATGAAGCTGCAGCGCACAGGGCGCTGGTAGCAAGCTGCAGAATTGTTATTAGATAAATCAGGGATGTATTCATCATCAAGGTGCGCCCATTCACCAGAAGTATGTTTTGCTATAATGCTGAGGCCTATGTGAATTTGAAGGGTGTCATTAATATTTAGTGTAAGCTACTTGGCATACCGTTTTTTTCTTTAGCTATATGTATACAAATATATTTGATATTTTTCAAAGGATGGCCATTTGGTATTGTGGACAAATAAGGTGACAAAAATGCTTATTTTCTTACTGTAGGACTACTGTTATTGCTGTTTACTTACTATTACTGTTACTGCTATTAAATTACGAGTGGCAAACGAACATTGCAACTCCGTCCCGATGAGAAATACAAATGTCATACCAATGTGAATTCAACAGAGTTTCGAATAGCCTACTTAATTTGCATAAACTTTGGTATTTGGCCAAAAAAGATCAAATACATTAAAAAAAAAGTACATCTCCACGTAGTAGTAAGAAAATGTCCATACCTTTAATCGTTACTGTTGGAGCGGAGTTCTATTTGCATTTATTCTAGCAGCGCGGCTAAGCAGACACTGTGGCTGCGTGGATAGATTGCTGGTGTCAGTGTGGGATGTCAAAATGTTCTACCTGTCCTTCCTGGTCAATAGCACACACCTCATAATGCATTGAAGAAGTCACTGGTGGCGTCAGAGGCATATGCAGTACAATCACCTTCTACAGAAGTTCTAAAAACAGGGAGGAAATCCCGCATTGTAATGGGTTGTTCTTAGAGATGGTCAAAAATTCAGGTCAGAGGATATCACCACACTTCCCCTTTTTTACGTATTTATGGCATGTCATTAAGTCTGGCAGTCTAGACAGGGAAATAACACCTTGTTTGCTCGCAAACAAACCGTCGCCATTGGTGTCCAGCCCCCTATATATTATTCACAATCTACCGTGATGTCAAGGTCAAAGTGACTGCATAGTCATGGTCAAGGGTAATTCAGGAGACCACAATTTTACTGAAGGGTCTAAACTTCAGTTGATGCAAAGGATAAAGTCTATGTATAACAATACGACAACTCATAGTTCAACCAAAACTCGGAGACTTAATCCCATTGGATACTACAACGCGCTGGAGAAATTAGGACAAATAATCGTTTGATTCGCTATACGAAGAAAAAACATGTGTTTTACCATTGTGTTTTTTTTAAATCCATATAGGCTTATGTTAAACACAACTTTAAGTAAGCCTATTTAATTTAATTGACTAACTAAATCCGCGTTGTCCGATTATATGCCGCATTGCAATTCAGTTCCTTGGTTTAGCCTACTTACACAAAGCCTCCTTCCATGTGTAAAATACTGAATGAAGTCTCGAGGAAACGGAATTTTTTCTAATCCCACATTGATATGAAGCTTGATAACTTCATTGTACTTGATATAGGCTTAATTTTACGATGTGTGCAACAACTGCTATCATATCTGAGCTTATAAACCCATTAAGAAAAACCATACATTATTATAATAATCATTCATAATAATAATAATAATAATAATAACAATAATGATAATAATAATAATAATAATATGGAGACCTAAGGGTAATAAGGTCCATTTATCTATCCGAAATATTGAGCACTCGTGTGTACTGGTATGCGTGTGTATTATCTAAATGAGTAGGACTACTGAGAAACAAATATGAAAGTAAAGGTTTTGATAAAAGTATTCAAATAAGAAACAATAGAGTAGGCCTACAATTGTAGAACTGTACAATTTTCTATCCGACTATCAAATGGGCTTATAGTCTATCTTGATATGCCTGTGTGTGTATGTGTGTGTGTGGGTGTGTGTGTGTGCGTGTGTGTGTGTGTGTGTGTGTGTGTGTGTGTGTGTGTGTGTGTGTGTGTGTGTGTGTGTGTGTGTGTGTGTGTGTGTGTGTGTGTGTGCATGTGCGTGCAATATCAAAAGCAAATTAACCAAATAGTATGTGCACTCGATACCAAGAAACATCTATATTTGTGAATGACTGAAACCCTGGATAACCTATTTCAGATCACAAGACAGTAGACCACATGATACAAATGACGGAGAAAAATCGTCTTTGTCATTGAGTCGGATGGGGTGAGGACACCATACGCACACTTTAAATAGCTGATCAAACATGGCCGTCCTCGTTGACAGAAGGACACATTACAGGCAAAGTTTAAATATACTTATATGATACACTACATATACACCTTGCCATATATCTTAATATAGTATTTCATATCCAGTGGTAGCCAAGCCAACCAGACGTGCTGACACATATCCATTCGTTCCTTGTTGCCCATAAGAAGTTTTCATAAGTAATCACAAATCAATAAGTTAGGCCTGTTGCGAAATCTACGGTTGTGGAACTCAATGTCTTCGTCTTCAATAAGAGGACACGCTCCAAGTATTTCAGTTGATTATTTCAGTGAATATTGAATCTTTTTTTTTATAATCATCATTTATTTATGAAACACGTTACCGATACGCAATTCAACATCACAATACATTTCACATACTGCACAAATGAAAGGGTTACAGACTGTTTACAGAGAGTCATCACCGTAGATGCTACACTAACAAATAAAAAGTTAAACGATTGTGCATTGATGTGTCATACTCATTGACTAACTGTTAACAATCATTCCAGTTGCATGACATGATGATCCTTGACTGATAAAGGAAAACATACAGATCGTGAGATATCCCAAGTTATAGTCCCACCATACGAGAATATGAATTAAATAATAAAGTCATTGCACTATACAGATTAACAATATAAGCCTTTGCACCCCAGGCTTAACAGAACATATTACACCGAGATGATTGTAGCTTTTGAATTCAGAATGCATATTCAATGCAAGGCATCAAATCTCGGAAACGTCTTTGGGAGACATTTGCATAAGATGTAGGCTATATGTTGTCCGATGTATTATTATCTTCCATCAATATCCATATGGCAAGTACCTTAAGAAAAAACAATTGTACCGCCTGTTAAACGAATCGTCATCAGTCCTGTTGAATTGGTTTGATAAAAAAGGACAAACACGCAATACTTATGTCGTTGAAATACAGATATTTAAATATTATATTTTTTCTATATGTACATAATATAAAAACAAAAATGAAGCGATATTTTTTTTGTAGAACTATATGTTCACAGTTTTTAATGAACACCTTTAAATCAGGGGTTTGGTGGCATGTCGTTGATGAACTTAAATTAAAGAAACAGCCGAAATGTTCTTCAACCGTGATTTTTGGGTTCGAGGTAAATAGGCCTGCGTGACGCATTTGGGAAGATGTTAGCTGCAGTTCTGAGAGGGGCGGCCATCTATTTCATATCAAGTGGTATGCATGTGATTACTCGACTTGGATTTACTGACGAATTTCTTCTCCTTTACTCGACGGTTCTGGAACCAAATGGTTACTTGGCGCTCTGAAAGGTTGGTGGCGGCCGAAATGCGCCTTCTCTTGTCTTTGGTGATGAACTTGCTGGCTGCATACTCCTTCTCCAGTTCCTTCAATTGGAGCTTAGTATAAGGAACACGTTTCTTACGTCCACGACGGTAACTGCTGACTTCTGGCTGCAACGGCACAACGTCTGGAAAAAGGAATCGGAATATAATGAATATCATGGAAACTGATACGACGGTCAAGTATGCATGGCGAATCTCTCCCAGTAAAATGGTGCAGCGGATTACGTAAATACGGTTAGCCCTTACTGGAAGGCCTACTTGAGGCAGCCTAGTAAGAGCCTTTTGAGTCAGAGGTAGACACATCATTTTTATGTAGCTCTTAATGAAATAACTAAGGTTACCGGGATGGTAACTGGGGGGGGGGGGGGGGGGGGGGGGGGGGGGGGGAGTTGGTGGTGATGAATACCAGATTTTCAGCTAGAATCAAGGTGTATGCACCTGTTAGGAGGGCTCTAGTGTATTACTAATGCTCATAGTGGCACCACCTCGAGGGTATAGTAGTCGTTGTTTTGAGGACATTTGTAACTCTCTAATATATATATTATATATATAATATATATATATATATATATATATATATATTAGAGGATGTCATGTTAATAATTCCAAGAAAACGAAGGTTTTCTGAAGGCTACATATTAATAAATTGTCCTACAGATAGCCCTATTCAATATTCCAGTTCACACTGTAAAAGCTTCCATTTCCTGTGATAACACGATATTACATTAAATAAGTCATCATAAATAACGATGGAAATGGAGATATAAAGAACTACCTTTTTACCCTCACAAGTATATATTGTTCAACACTGGTACCATTGCAAACAAACCATTCCAGATCACGACAAGTGTTGGAATTATGTTTATATGAGAAAGTGTGTGTGTGTGTGTGTGTGTGTGTGTGTGTGTGTGTGTGTGTGTGTGTGTGTGTGTGTGTGTGTGTGTGTGTGTGTGTGTGTGTGTGTGTGTGTGTGGGTGTGTGTGTTATGTGCACGTGTTTGCTATCATGCTTGCGTGCCCGCGCTTGGGTGCGTTCCCGTGCCTGCGTGGCTGCCTTGGTCTTGGGATTTTTTCATGTAGTTTGAGTTGGAGAAGTTTTAGAATTCGCTAGGAGCTAAAAAAGGACATACAAAATACCTTTTGATGACCATACCATGCCTCTAGGCTGTTCTTACGTTATTTAGGCTATTAGATATCGTGCACATCAAGTAAAGGAGACGCATGGCTTATAAAGATAAGCCAATCTGTTCTTCATGACATGTTTATCTCCAAGGACATTAAAATATAAATTCAATAGGAAAGAATGTTACACACATATAAATACTTTTATTTGCAAAACACTGGACACGTTGCAGAACACTGCTGGCAAAGGCTGAGATTTATTGTGAAATTCAAACAGTTGTTTACTTGCCATATTATCATGGGAGTGGGCAAAGTATCCGTTGGCTGTTTCCCATGGCTTAACCATAGCTGCATGTGCTAGGCTATACTACAGGAGTACTTCGAGCACATGAGCTGTTTGTTTTTGTAACAACTAACGTAACGTAATAAGGGAAGGGGTTTCTAATGAATACATTTACATATGACGATATATTCCTCACCACCAATCACATCATTACGTGTGATTTTGTTGTAGCATGTATTTTACTCAAAGGGAAAACAATCACAACATTATTGACGTGTCATAATATATTATAACTAGCCCAATTGACTATAATATAATGCAATTCATAAATGATGTACAGCTTACAATGACAACGTTTTCTTTATTGGAGTTATAGCCTATTAGATGCACTTTACTGGTTGTCAAGCATTTAGTGCAGGAGCAAAAAAAACAAAGTCTTAAAAGAATGAACTGCAAGAGAGAAATGGGGAAATAACGACATGACAGTAGGCTTAAAAGACAATGTTTTTGCTCCATACCTGGGAATGGTGATTTCCAAAGATGAGTGGACTGTGTTTGTTCTTTGGAACAGTACACCTGCCCATCCCAACCATTGGAGAGAGCCCAATGCTGGTACCCTTCCATTGGAATCAGGGCGTCGTGTCGCGGTTCAGGATGGGCACTAATACTAGGTACAACGGAGACATCGAGGTAACCTGGGACAGCTTGGTAGGAGCTGGCAAAACTGGGGTAGAACGCAAACTCTTTCGCGCGACTAGATAGTTCTTCCGTTTGCAACGTTGTGCTTGGCTCGGCATATTTCTCTGCAGGGTGATACGAGCAAGGCTTCTGTTGTAAATTCACGTTGTGCGAGTGAGATAATCTACAACCGTAATAAGGGTTTCCAAATGGGTAGCCGTAGCCCAACGATGCACTTGATGAAGTCTGGGGAGCAGGACACTGTCGACCGGTGTCTGGGGAAGAAATATCCGAGTAGACGGAGCCCTGGTGGGTCGCTATGCTGCCAGAATGTCGTCCCAAGGCGGCGTGCGACATTAGGTCCCTGCAGTGGGTCGCAGGGCAATTGCCGCTCAGTCCCTCCATTGTTTGGCTTTTAGTCTGATTATTTTCATTCGGGCTTTTTTCATAAACGTACATCAAGGTGTCCGCCCAGCGTGGATGTAGAACCAGCGAAGTCGTCATATCAGGGGCAGCCGATGCTTTTTAAAAGTCGACTACTCCAAGACGGACACCTCATTTCCAACTACATTTTACACAAGCGCATGCGCAGACAAGACCCGTGTGTCCAGTTCATTAAAAATCTGGCACGTGATATGCTAACAAGTCCGACGAGATAGGGTTTGAGCTGGGGCCATACAGCCATTTAAAGACGTTTCTCTGTTATCACTATTTTTCTTAAGAATACCTTTATTATGTTAGAGCATTATGCCAACATCCTATTTCCAAAGTTTGGATAGCAAGTTTGGGAAATGTGCATTTTAAATATGGTGACTTCAAGGATTGCAATATATGCAACCAGGCCAGCAGACTATATGCATTTTTAGGGTATTGGAGATTTCGATCTGAAAGAGTGCACAAGGTTTTGGTAAACAACTATGCATTGGTCTGTGAGAAAGTTCTAGGCTATTAGGCCTAAACAAGAGATGCCAAGGCAAATTTATCGACATAGTCATGTGTCTATGATCAAAATACTAAAACTATAGTGAATAGTATTAGTATGTTAGTAGGCTATAGAATAGCCTACTATTGAGTAAATAAGCCAACATTTTTTTCTCGAATAAAGACAAAAAGTATGATTCTCTAGTATAAACATATTATTTCAGATCCACACATTTAAGACCATATTTTGAAAGAACACTCCTACGTTTGTGCAAAAAATTTGAAAGTGGCCACCCGCCTTTTCTCTTTAGTTTGTGGTTTTTTTAAGAGCTTTATTCCGAGCAAGAACTGACAATTCAGCCTTCGATATCACAATGATAGATTTCCCTTCGCAGATTCAGAGCAGGCGTGACGCCTAGGCCTGCAGTGTGCAGTACACTTACGTTAATTTGTTCTTTAATTCAATTGTAAAGGTTTTTAAGCTTTTCCTCTTTTTAGTTGATCTTAAAGGACAGAGACTGCAGCAAGTGTTCCTTCCAAGCCCTTTCTGTTCAGCCAGAGCTGCAGGACGACCACAGGATCTTCCCAGCCGTACACGAGTTAGCTCTATGGCCCGTGTGAGGTAAGGTCTTCTTGTAATACCATTTGATATTGTTGGGCTTATTAAGTGGAATTATTTTCAAGAAGTCGTATTTACTATATTATAGGATTTAATTTAACCGCACAAGTGAATGTAAACACTTACCAATACTTTATCATAGGATGCAAGTTCCCTGTATATCTAATACTCGGTTTAAAATAGGCTTTCTATTTTAAAGGACGCAGTTTGTGAGTTGTCCCTTTTATCACTGATAAATATTTTCAAGCGTATTTAAACAAAAGATAATAAGCAAAGTTGACGGTAGGACAAGCCGACTCAATAAATCCGACAATATCACTTCTGCGTTATCTGATTGAACACATTCAGATGGCGCAGCTTCAAAATGGCCAGGGCATTGTTTGCATACATTGGTATTGTGGAGGGAACGCACGCCACTGCGTTTCCTCTTACAACTGCTACATCTTTTGTCTCAACATATTACAACTAAGGACTCTACACAAACGGCAGCTGCCCGGAAGTCCAAGGTCAAGGTAAAAAACGCAGACAAACAGGGTCGTAATCAGGGTCTAGACAGGCAAGAATGAACTTCACACTAGAGAATGCATGCAAACTATATGTGCAATTTGCACACCTTTACCAGGCATTATCTACTGAAGGTCAATCTTAAACAACAGAAAATTCGAAGTAACCTCAACGATTATTTAACGAATATGTCTTCGATTTTCCGTTTTCTGATGAAAATACTCTTCGCTCTCTTTTTTGTAGCCTTGTAGTTCGAAACTGCCTTCTAGTAAACGAAACTGAATGCTTTTTAAGTTGTGCAAATAATTTTATAAAAACACAATTAAATATTCACTTATACATATTTTCATCTTACGATCATTACACACACACACACACACACACACACACACACACACACACATACACACACACACACACACACACACACACACACACACACACACACGCACGCACACACACACCTATATATAATTTTCTATCTATCTATCTATCTATCCATCTATCCATCCATCTATTTATCTGTTTATCTATCTATCTATCTATCTATCTATCTATCTATCTCTACATATAAGTTAAGACATTTACATATTTAGGCTTACAAGTATTTTTTGTATTTTAATGTTTCAGCTTAACATATTATATTAAGCCTGGAGGATACAGTACATTTTACATAGTATACTACCTAGACTACTGGGCTATTTGGTTACCTGATCGCGACATAACACACATTAGAAGAAAATTCACTTGATAGCACGTAGGGCGAGTTTGACTTATATAACGTAGCATATGCCCCTGGTTCTAACAAACCTAGTTCACGGGTAAACTTCCAAACTGAATTAAGAAGAAAAAATACAAATCAAGTTAGAAAGTTGCCCCATTCAAGGACAGCTTTCTATGCAAATATTTAAAACGAAAGAAGGGAATTGACTGATATAACAGCCACAGCAGCCTAAACATTTAAGTTCAAAACATAAAGCAAATTGTAGATTATTGCTTTGGGGAAGAACATAAATGGCTTGTAAAATCATAGTTGCAATATCAATTTGCAATGTCAAATTTCACAAAACACAATAAACATAATATATATAGGACTAGGCTTCTAACTGTTAGCCACTAACTAACTAGGCCTACATAATATGTAGATCTACTTAATATATATTGCAGGTGTTCAAGCTATACATAGGCCTGGCAGAGTTTTCATGGAGGAAGGCTTGACAACAGACATCTTCCAAGATAGGCCCTGTAGCAAGAGAGCTATAGGCATATTTGGCACGGACGTCGGGGGAGTGGTTCATGGTAACCACTAGTCTGCCAGAGCCTAACCAACAGATCGCTTACCTGCCTCGCTCTCAGGTTCCTGGAACCGGTTGAGCATCTCACTTCAGCCCAACTCGACCTCTCTGAAACTCGCCGTCAGCCGCCTGTTTGGTGCGCGCGTTATTGGAGAAAAGTTCGACACGTGAATTCAAACATTACGTCATGCTTCCTCCAGTGTGAACAAATGATCCTGAGGGACAACGCGTCTTAGGGAAGTGTGGGCTGACGGGTGAAGTTGGCGCAGCGTCTAAATCAAGCCGCTGCGACAGCATTAACCATTTGGATTGGTCCGCTTCGAGCTTTGGTCTGAAAGCCTGTTCACGATAATCAAGAGAACTTTATGGAGGGTCTTAATCAGAAACGCAGGCTAGACAGTGGGCATGGTCTCTCAAAAGATGCATATGAATTAATATTCACTGAAAATATAACAAAAATAACGTCAAGCGTTAGCCGTAGCCAAACGAGCGTAATGGTGGACGACTGACAATCTCTCACTTTAACTTCAAACATACGCTATCGTGTACTGATTTCAATCTTTAAATAGAGATAGCCTGTGTGTGTGTGTGTGTGTGTGTGTGTGTGTGTGTGTGTGTGTGTGTGTGTGCGTGTGTGCGTGTGTGTGTGTGTCAAACGATGGGCCTGATTGGTTTCATCTAAAGAAAATATGTTCTATGACAACCTGAATAACTTTTGTAGAATGTGCGTCATAAGGGCAAATCCAAGACCACCGAATCGGTAAGGTAAAAGGTGGTTTATACCATAAAAACATAACAATTATCAAAATATAAGCAATCATGAGAAGTGCAGCTCGCTAAACGAATAAAATGAAGGGAGGCTGTAGCCCATGCAGGAGCCTGCATATGCGGCCTGCATCAGCAAATATCCGTGAACCAAACACTAGCCAGTATGGGATTGTGAATTATTAATCTAATTTGCATTAATCTAATTTCAATCTGAATCTGAAACGACAATCAATGCACTCCGCTTCGCGATACGTATGACATTGTAAATAAAGATTTGACGGGTTTGCTATAGACCTTAAATAATTAAACATGTTAGGCCTGCATAAATATATATGTATTTTTAAATGCATGTTTGTCGAAAAAGTAACCATACATATAGTATCGTGTCACTGTTTGGTCTGAAGTATCCTTAAGTCCTGTAGGTCCATGCCTGCATCGTTTCAGCTTGGGACGGGAAGGGGAACATGTTGTGTCCCGCTGATCCACAGATTTGTGTTGGAAGAATTATATTCCGATCATTTGAAAACACAATCTGTGTTTGGTTCAAAATACTCAAAGGCATCGTCTTTTGAAATACAAAATAACAATTGTCACTTAATACAATTCCAATACTATAGGAATAAATAAACTCAACGATGGCTGTACATTTGAACAATGTCGGCTCAGCCAACGCAGGTTCAACCCGCAAGCCTGGGAACACTTCTGCGTCCAGATCCATCTTCTGCAGATGTGTTGGTCTAGGCGTGATGGAGCATCCTAGAAAGAGGTCTATGATGATGCGACTTAGAAATAAAGCACGATTGAGGCTTGATCACCAGCTTCTTATGCAAACTATGTCTATTTTTCTAAAGCTGTCTATCTGCTTGAAAGTGTTGTTGTTTTTCCGCCCTTTTTTTCCAATAAGGAAATAACAGCCTATGCAGTTTATTGCTAAACAAAAAAATGATAAAAACGGCAGAACGGCCATGGCATGATTGGAAACCTGAAAGCAGACACAACAGATCCGCAGTTGGACGCGTCTCGTCGGAAGTCCAAGTTCAAGTTAGAAGAGGCGGTCCCTGTCCTGTGCAGACAGCAACACAAAGACACACACGTTAATCATTTCACTTTTCTTAACTAGGCTAAGTGGAACTGTTGCCGATTTAGACATATCTGGGTTTTTAATTGTTTTTATTTGAGATTATGATAGCATATACCATAATAGTTAGTGGGCTGTGCTAATACTTGTTATTAACATGATAGACCTACTTGTATTGGTAATATTATAAGGCCCGCAGCTCGGACACAACGTATTTTCCCAATAGGTATAGCCTGCATTTAAATGTAGGTTTATAATGAATTTAAAAGTGTAACTATTATCTGATGTATTGCTATGCAAGGTGACGGATGGGAATAATAACGCTTTCTATCCAATGTAATTCTGTAATATTCTCTAGGGCTATTGAGACTTAAATATCACCCTGATGGTAAGGTAGGCTTACATATTTTTTTCTGATAGAGTAGCGCTTTGTTCCAAGTTTCACTCGTTTTCAGTGTCAATGTAAATGTTTCCATTCAAACGCGACAGAGAAATGCCTCATTGTGTGTTCAATAGCAACGTCGACTATTAGTTAGGAATCTGGTATATTTGTAGATCAGGCAGGTAGGCTATTATAATAATCGTTGACAAACTGAGAATATTCATACAAAAAACATGGGGCTACTGTGATCAATGTGCTATTGGCTTACAAATTATGACTGATTGATTGATTGATGAGATACAGTTAGCGATATGTTATCCAATCTTAAAAGCAACTGACATGTTATGGTGAATTGTTTTCAACAATTAGGGCCTATACAAAGCTAACACTTGCATTTGTTTTTGTAATAGATATTAATCTAAAATCCTCTGGTCTACACAACATATTATAATCTAGCCTATCCTGCGTGGATTGAACACAATAACAAAAGGAGCAGGCCTACAATATAGCCTGATCTTTGGAATAGGCCGCCAATAACCATATGTGATGGTTGACTGATTGAATTTTGACTGTGACTACATTCAGTTATTTGCCAGTTAAAACGTGTCAGCGATGCCAACAGAGTATAGGCTAAATAGTGCTCAAATGGGGGTTTAATAAAGTGAAATGGCGCACAAAAGCCACACATTGCATCCACGAATCGTTGCATCGGTGTAACTTTTTGCAACTCTCGCCCTGGTATAACAAAGCCAGCCTGCTGCAGTGAAGGCCTAATCCAATGTGCATCCAATTTAGTTCCAACCTCGATGAGTTTATGACGCGCAATTGGGAATATGACGGGAAATATTGTTAAGACAAGAAAAATAACCGTCCGGTTTATTTTAATGATGCTTGAAGCATTTGGGAAAACCCAGTAGCCTACACGAACACATTATTTACAGATTATCTTAGCCTTCTTAGGAAGCAGGACTATTTTTCAATTTAAACGACCCGTTGTATCAATTCCAACTCTCCGGATTCGGCCCGTGAGTATCTCTTTCAGTTTTGCATGAAATGTTGAATCCAAATCGTGAAATTCTCCACACCAAATTAGTCTTGGCAAAGTTGGCAGGTTACACAACTACCCCTCTTTAAGTTATAGTTTAACGCATATATCATGCATTTCAGATCATAAAACACATTTGCAGATAAGTTGTGCGTTTAATAATTGTCTTCTATCGAATTGTAAACTACACAGATCACCTGCGTTGTAAGGCCGTGTGTTATACAAGATAGACACGGATAAAGTTAATATATTCAAGACATATTTATAAACAATGGACATAGGATCGAGTAGGCGCGTGTAATAAAATAATATAGCCTACAATAAAATATTTACATACCTAAATATATAGCACTAAATAAATATAGACCTAGGCCTATATTGTCAGCCTAAGCTACCTTCACTTTAACGAAGTTAAAATGTAGACCTATTTTAGATAGGCTTTATTAATGTCTCATAAAGATGAAGTTAAAATGAATACAATTAGCTTATATTACAAAGGTGTTATAATTTGAATCATACACAAGTTTCACCCATCCTAAAATGCGCCACACCTAGGCCTGAGACATTTAACAAGATGTGACTTTCACCTTCGTTAATTCAAAACCTAATTTCTAATATTACAATTGTGTATAACCATTAACCGTTTAGATATTCAATATTTTCCATCAAACCAAAACCAGAACGAAAGGATAAGAGAGCACTAAGAACAACCCGATAGACCTACTGTACAGTGCAGAACCTACAACCTACTGTACAGCGCAGAACCTACAACCTACTGTACAGTGCAGAACATAAAACCTACTGTACAGCGCAGAACCTACAACCTACTGTACAGTGCAGAACATACAACCTACTGTACAGTGCAGAACCTTCAACCTACTGTACAGCGCAGAACCTACAACCTACTGTACAGCGCAGAGCAAAGCGTCTATAAATGAGCGGACACAATTTCCTTTAGAATGGAGGATGTAGGGTGGCATATTGGTAGAACCAGAAGACAAACTAAAGGTTGTTTAATGAAAACCACGTCGACGGATTAAATGACCAATCTTTAGCACATTTTCAAAGTTAAAATATTCAGATAGACCTAGATTAGTCCAGAAAGCACACGAGGAAAAAAAAAGGAAACATGAGTAAATCAGTTCGCAAAACGGGATCGACAACATTGACTTCACTTTGTCAAGATTCAACATCGACAAAAGTAGTCAAGAAAATATGAAACTGCGACACATATGTTGTAACTGTCGCAACATTTGTGTCGCTAAATTTGCAGCGCACATTTGCCATAGTCTAGAGTGATTCCTCACGCTTGGCTTAAAGAGTGAGGAATCACTCTTTAACGCAACAGAAGGCGTGATAACTCCTGATATTGCTGAGCAGGCCATTTAATTTCCAGCCAAATATTTCCAGTATCATATTTAATCTGAGCATAATGTTTTTTTCTGCATTGTTATGTTTGTCAATAGAGGCCACATGCAACATTATAATGTTTTATGCATAACTCAGACATAAGCCAAGTATGATCTTCAGTTGTTTTATTCAATCAAAGTGAGGAAACACAGAGGGTCTGTCCTGCATGGAGTGACCGACCAAACACTCACAGTCTGCCAAGGAATTCCGCTCTTAAAAGAGTGCATTGGTCCATTCAATTGTCATTACGTGTAAGTAATAAAGATTAAATGGACAAATGCAGTTGTAAAGTTAAGATTTTAGTTTGTTTCATTAATTATTAGCATTTTACTTGTGAGCTGACCAAATTATTTGACAACTAATTGAAAAAAACATGAGGAGCTAAAGCACATCTACAGCAAAAAACAACTTCAAATATTCCATCTATCACAGTTTCCATACAAACAATGTATGCTATTTTTATGTACCACTTCGGACAATAAATGACACCACAGTATTGGAGAAAACATAAATGTTCAATTTATATTCATAGTTATAAACTTTAGAGACCAGGCACAAATGTTACACAATAACAAATGATCACTATCCAAATCCTGGGAATGTGTGTGTGTGTGTGTGTGTGTGTGTGTGTGTGTGTGTGTGTGTGTGTGTGTTTGTGTGTGTCATATCCAAGTGTGATGCCAGTTAGATACCAATTAGCAAGGTCTTCCATATCACATATATATCAATCACAACGCATCCCACCAACATCACACACGAACGTGTGCACTGCAGTAAGAAAAGGGCCAGCTCAGTTTGAAATCACTTTAACGCACCATAAGCACCGTTAGCACTTTAATTGATCTGGTGGCCCTGATATGAGCATGTGCATGCCAGATGCTGCCGCCGCAGTGCCAGACTCAATAAGCCGTGCTCAACTCAACTCCTCGTGTGTTCTTTGTTGTACTGATGTTAGTGATCATTATTTAAAATACAGTTCCAGTGATTGACATGACGATATTTTAATGATCTTTGGCAAAAAAAAAAACATCTATTGTTTTTCAGAGAGCCAAAATACATCATTTGAAACACCTTGTTGTTCTCTACGTCGCCATTAGCCGCTAGAAAGCCTGCCATCATGTGCTGAGCCTATCGGGGTCCACCGTCACAGCATCCATCCATCACATCATGCCTTGATTGTTGGATGTGTTGTTATTGTAGTTGAACATGGATTAGCAGCAGCCTTTTGGATGTACAGTGTGAGGAGTCCATCAATATGCGGTTAGATAACACATTATTACAAATAAATAAAAAGCAAGGGGGAAATATTGTTTTGTATAAATACTTTGCAAACAGTCCAATAACCACAAGATCATTTTAAATGAACTTTACATATATAAACAAGTAGTATATACCGAATCAGTGATGCAGTAAATATAATACCAACAGTCATATTTCACACATATATATGACCTAAATGCACACGTAGGCTACACACAAAAGAAACTCATCAACATTCATTACAATCTTGAATACTTCTTGACACCATGGTAATATGTCTCCAATTTTAGTAAGCTCACAATACTATTTATACTTAAATACTCTGGGTTACACTGCAAAGCTTCAGCCTTTCAGTCACTCTCTTTCACGTGGTTGTAGTTTAATATCCACTTGTACAAATAGATGAAAAGGAAATCCACTATAATACAATCATTCTACTGAGCACCTTGCTCTATATTTATCATAGAAAGAAAGGCAATCAATAACCAACAGAAGGATGTCTTCCATCCATAAACCACTGTGGAAACACGTTTTATCAGAGGACTTTGGAATCCCACTGAATACCATTACTGTACAGTAAATATTGAATCAAAATCATACTGTATTAGATGGCTTAATAGCTTTGATTATTGAACTTGCATATCAAATGAAAAGCTCTGGGAAGGCAAATGCACTCTATTTTCATAGTGAGTCATAGATGTAGCATGGAAACCCTGAAATTATTTGCCTTGTTGAAACAAATACCTCATGAATCCCATTACAATGAGACTCTAACTTCCACAAATCAAAACTAAATCTAAAAGTTCAAGAACCTTCAAAGACCCATAAAATATTAAGGAAACAGTTGGTCTAATTATCAAATTTCAGTGACATTTAGCTTCTGTTCTGCTAACTTTTCCCCAAGCATTTACTCTAAGCACACCAAACCCATGCCTTTGGTAGTGTAATGAGCTACGAAAGTTCACAATCATATTTTCCTGTTCAAAAGCACTACTGTGACCTCTATTTTTCTCTGACCGAAACGCTAGATAAACTAGATTGTGCTCAGTGTATCATATATTTGCTACTAACATGAAGTCCAAATTACGTTAAAAGCAGCTGTGCAGAAGAACATATTACAGCAACGCTGTCCTGGTTGTGCACATGACACAAATGGCCACTTCAGTGTCCCACAGTGTTTCTGTAAACATGCTCCCACAGCACACACTGTCCCAGTGTCCACACACTGGTACACTACAGTACCACGGTATCACGCTGTGTCCCCTAGCATTAAAATATGTTAATAGAGTATGTCATCACAACTTTGCATGCATTCTGAATGAAGAATCCTACTCTTGCAGGGTTGGTTGAACCTTCAGTGTAGTAAGGTGTTGTGAGCTTGTTGAATGAGGTGTTCTGACTAACTCTCATGCCTGAGAGTGAGTCAGAATTCTGAAGTCAAGAGTCCCAATTATGTCCCTCAACTAAATCAACTTCCTGACAGGTTTGCATGAAAAACTCATCGAATAATGAGAAACAAGATGTCACAAAAATATCTCTGTAACCACCCATCCAATGTGTATCATTGACCACAAGCAATAATATTACAGACATGTATTTCTGTGTCTCACTTCTGTCTATTCACAAACAAAGGAAATAATAAACAGGCTGGGGTGTTGGTGAAATAACCTGTCTTTTTAAAGACGGTATATGTTTGGTTTTAATTGTTCTCACAATAAAATAAAACGCGACAAGGATTGCTCAATGATGCTTTGTAGCCTTTCTGTGTTTTACTATGTATTTCTTAAAATATCACAGCTGAGAATGATTTTTAGTTTTCATAAATATAACTGCAATGATGAAGTGACATGCAGATTATCGTTCTTTAATATAATCACGATTTAATTTTTGTGTGTGTGTGTATGTGTGTGTGTGTATGTGTGTGTGCACAATACTAATAAAAAAGAAAGGCAACCATTTCGAAACACAAGGATGAATGAATTAAAACTACTGTTCAACTTAAAGAAAAATTGAATGAAGAAAGTGTGTGCTTCGAAAATAACCAAACTAAAACACATACTGTATGAAGGCTACCTGCTAAAGTCCACATGCTTGCCTAGTTCTACCGTAGACAACAAGTAATTACATAAATATTGTATAAATACATACATACAAATAATGTATGTATGTAATCATTAGTGGTGTCATTTTGCTTGCAATTATTAGAGTGTGATTTTGTCATTGTTATTGATGATGTTGCAGTGGTCTAAATATTTGTGTTCAATACAAGAAATTAACCATAGAGGAACTATGTATCAGAAACGTTTAAACTACAAATTGTAGCCTATCCATGATTGAATACTGGTCATCTTTATGTTGGTGCAGATATTTACGTGTTGCATACCTCGTCCTCGCTTGTTTCTTTGATTGTTTTAGCATATTGGCTGAGGGTGTTTGAACAAGCCAATCTAAATGTTTCAGAAAAACAGCCACACTAGAGACTATGTGTGTGTGTGTGTGTGTGTGTGTGTGTGTGAGTGTGTGTGTGTGTGTGTGTGTGTGTGTGTGTGTGTGTGTGTGTGTGTGTGTGTGTGTGTGTGTGTGTGCGTGCGTCCTCTTATTTAAATACATGTCAGTTGAATCGAATGATATGAGAATTATTTACTCGAAATGAAAATACTGAAAGCATGTTTTCTGCTTCACGGCTCGTCCGAGTTTTTGCTTAATTGCATGATTTTATTTATGCAACCTAATGTTTTAGCCATGTTGAGGGTCAAATTCTACATGTATAGAATGTAGTATAGGTGACTTGATGGACCGATTTGAGTTGATTTTGCCATTTAAAGGCAGTGCACTTAAAACATATGAAGTCATTCAACCGGAACTCTGTGAGCTTCTGAGGAAATTATGAATAATTTTGTTCTGCACAGCTGTGTATCTTTTTGCTTCTGGGTGGCCTAATGTAATGACCCAGAAAGATAGTGATCCATACTGGCTTTCAAAGGCATACTACAGAGATACTGTATACAAAGCTCACATAAAGGCTATTCGATCTACAACCAGGGAAATAGGTGATAAATTGAAAATAATGTTTTAATGTCGTTGGGGTTTCTTCAACAAATTAAAACAAAACTGAATAAAAAAGTGGAAGACCAGTGTTGTTTGTACCAAGATATCAACCACTGCACTGAACTGGTATAACCACTTTGACGATGGATAAATGGATATAAAACTTGGGCAATGAAATACAAATTACAGCCCCTGTTTTTACTTCCTGTGGTGGGTTCTAAATCAATTCTTTTTTGACGTATGATTGTCTCCATGAAATATCCTAGAATTACAAATAGTGTAAATCATTATTTTTCTAAGGTTCTGAGCTAAGTGTTTACCTTGGAACCTGCGTTAGTTAAAGCTTTTTCTCCACTTGATGTCAAGAACAAATCCTTATGTCTGCTTGGGCACACACCCATGTCTGAGCCCCTAATGATTCCCTGTAAATAATGACCGAGCATATGCATATAACATGCTCATAAAGACCTTGCATCAGAGAAAACAAAGTATTTTGAGAGAGCCGCAGAAACTTAAGCTTTGTAGTAGAAAAGGCGTGGAGTAAAGCGTGGCAGTGTAGACTTGTGTAGACGCGTGGGTGGAGTTTAAATCCCCCAAACAGTGGAGCAAAACGGTATCTCACGGCTGGTTCCTGCTTTCTATAAACACACACAAACCTTTTTATTTATTTATTTCCAAGCCGCCTTCATTGACTATTGTGAGATGTTGTCTTGACACCTGCAAACGTATCTGACTTTAGTTTCCATTACCACATCACACTGCTTCATTAGCCTTCCTAGGTTTCCATGTACACATTCTCAGGTCCCTCCCCTTCTCTTCCATCTCTTCCTTTTTCCTTCCAACTCCCCGTTTCTCCACTAACAGCCACTCCAGGGCAGCATGGAAGCCATTAGCTAATCCCTAATTAAACAGCCAAAATGCCTTTCTCAATGCTTTTGGGTGTCAACACATCACCAGACAGTGTTTCACTCTGAATTCTCGGATAGTGAAGATAAAAGCTATTATCATTCTGAAAACCTAAAATACACTGTAAAACAACTGATTACAATAAGTCTAGTCAAATATTGAGATGCAATGTTCAAGTTTTCTTATTGCAGTCATGGCTGTTAATGGCGCCCATTGTTAGTTTGTATTTGCTTTATAAATATGACATCAATGCTGCAGAATAATGTAGCTATATTCAGGATTGCACTTTAAGTAGATGCGCATAATTATAGACTGCAGAGCAAGTCATGCAAACCTAATCATCTGTAGTTATTGGTGTTTCACTGGAGATTGTTTGAATCATTTTTCCTTGTGTCAAGTTCTGCTTACTTACCGACATTCTGGGGATTTATAGAGGCAATGAATGACTGTCTGAGTTCATCATACCTCAAGCCATACATTGGGGGCCTTGTGGTACTGTATAAAAGTGGATAATATATTCCTTTCTTAACATTAGCAAAGTACCGGGACATCCAAACATTATGGACCACTGTAGCTAAGGTACCAACTGCTAATGCAGTGTGAATGGCACACACATACTGCCTGCCATAAATGATGCCACTAGCAAACACACTACGAGTAGGCTGACTGCAAATCCATAGAGCGGCGTTCATTAGAGACGGCCGTGCTTTAGTGCAAGTGTAGTTGAGAAAATATCAGATTTTTATTTTACAGAATCGGTTTTGTAAAGGTATAATATTTATAACTAAGAACAAAGGAGATACTGCCTATGGTACAACTGGCACACTTTGATTATTTCTCTGAGCAGGATCAGTAAAAATGTCTCGCTATGTCTCTTGTTGTTGTTTTTAGTTTGGAATGAAATCTCAAGGTTTGTGCAGAATTTCAGAATCCCAATCTTCCAGCCATTTTAAGCAACCAATAACACATTATTTTTCTTTTGAGTCAATGTAAACAAAATCCCAATTAGTTATTGTAGCTGGGGAGGGAGTGGCAGTTAAGTCCACACAAATCACTCATTTGTCACAATCACTTCAACTTGGCTTGCCACAGCTTCAGTGCATGTTTAAACCTACTGCCTGAAACTTTAAGCCAATAAGGATGACATATCTCTGCAGAAGAGTGGTACTGTTTTTGAGGTAAAAGTGTATTTCATCTACTGGAAGTCACCAACTCCAGAACAGAAATGACATAACCATATTCTGGCATTTATTCTGGCCTTATCTCAAGATACTGAGAAACGGCTCACTTCTCTCATTAAGGCTACATCTTTGTAGCCTGTGTTTACCCATTGTGGTAGGACGATGGTTTTCAACACAGCAATAATAAAAGAATATATATATATATATATATATATATATATACATATAAACTCAATTCTAAATAATGTAACAGTTGGCAATATGCAATAATAAAAACTGATCTGACTGATCAATGGAAAGCACATCATGTTTCTCCACCTTTTCTTATGTTGGTGTCATTCATTGTGTCATTCTTGCTAGTATATGTGGAAGAACAAATTCCTTTATTGTAAGACCTTACATTTTACTCAATTTGTGTTTGAAAAATCACACAAATACATACAAATGTCAGCAGATACAAACACAAAAATAATCAAAATATAGTTTTGCATAGCCTTTAGATGTAGAAACAAGTACACATTTTCAGAAAGGTTGTTTTTTGTTTAAGTTGGATCTTTTTGATTTACATTCTTGATCAACTTTAATGAAGGGCTTGTGTTCTTTTACAAAAAATTGTGTGTCTATATTGAAAGTTCATTCACGGTATTATTTTATGGTAAATTAATTAGACGGTATCAACAGTGGGGTAGCAGCAGTAAAGGAAAAACCCAATTACTGTTTCAAATACCCTGGTGTGACTGTGACCACTTACCACTTAAGTGTAACAAGAAAGGAGTGAGAGCACTGTGTACTTGTGGTTAGCCCAACTTTTTATGTTTATCTTTGAAAATGAAACTTGTGAAGAATATAAGTTAAGCTCATTGCTAATATTTTACACAATTATGTTGCTACCTCTGTCTGAAATTTGACAAGCCACAAGTAATATATGACAGAAAGGGTTTTTAAGACTTTTCCCTTTCTTCAATGGCTCAATTGAGTTGCCCTTGGTCTTAAGAAACAAAAGACTTGAGGATGAGCATAAATCAAAGCACACCTCATTTCCCCCTAGGCTATTCAGCCACTTGGGGTGTAAAACTGCAAAGAGGCAATGAGCACTTGAAAGTCCTGAGCTGTGGACAGTTTCTGCCCACCAATTATCCTGTCTGCGTGCCTCCTAAACTCTGCATACCAGATATGTTTGGACCTCTTCAGCAACCATCCCACTTGGGGAGACACAGATGCTAATGACACTATATTTTCAGAGCTGCAGAGACAGAAGGCCTCTGGCCATCACTTCTAAAACACATGCCACACCGCCTGCACGGCCCACACCACACAGACCTGTTATTGACGACCACTGACTGCTTTTCCCTTCCTCGAGTCAGGGTGGCCGTCAGCCCGGGAGCAAACACAACATGTCAAGATAAAAAACATTTTGACCGGTGTGCCTATTAGTTTCCAATGCACGTCTTGTTAATGAAGATAGATGCTCCATAAAGATATATTGGTGTGTGTGTGTGTGTGTGTGTGTGTTGACAAATTTCTGTCTCGCTTCAGCAGTTGAGGTGTGCTGCTGATGATTTTGTGTTGCCTTTTTTGGCTGCTAACCCAGTAAGGGGCCAAGTGACAAGCACCTGTCACATGGATTGATGTGTCCAGCTGGCGTCCAAGTGGTGAGTTAAAGCAGTCAGGAGCAAGAGCAGCACACATTAAATGTGATGGCCGAGATGAGCCGGGGTGTGGTTGTTGTGGCTCACGAAAAAAGGGCTTAAGGTGGTATAGGGAGATGAGGTGTGTTGAAAATCCCGTACGGGAGGGGGAATAGTTAAAGAGAGAAGGTGACAGGAAGTGGCTCTACCTTGGATACCTTCAAGGGGACTCAGTCGCACAGAAATGTTCCAAAGGGTTTACTGCTGCTAGAGAGAGAGAGAGAGAGAGAGAGAGAGAGAGAGAGAGAGAGAGAGAGAGAGAGAGAGAGAGAGAGAGAGAAAGAGAGAGAGAGAGAGAGAGAGAGAGAGATGCCACGAAAAAAGAGATAGAGAGAGAGGGAGCAATGGAATGCAGAAGGTGCAAAAGCTCTTTGCAGATGTCCAAATAAGCAGTAAATCACTGGGAGAACCTGAGGGTACTCAAATGCTTTTTGACTGAATCTGTCTCCCAGCCCAGCAGCTCCACAATGACTAAAACATTAACAGGAATCTTGAGGGTAACGGCAGCCAAACCATCCCCCACAAGCACCGCTCAACCCCAGGATTGTGCAAACACTAGGCACGACCAAAATGGCCTCCATTCAGATGTTGTCCAAATGCACTTTTTGTTTGAAAACCAAGAGAATGCTCAATTGGAAGATACGGCTGGACACAAACTATCTATTTAGCCATGTGTCCCCATTCCCATGAGTCATAAACTCGCCCATGGCATTTCAGTAGCGGGTCTGTGTGTTGAGTTACAGGTGTTCTTTTTAACACGGTTACTTAGAAAAAAAAGCTTTATGACTTTTCTTCTATGGCGGGCTAAGGAAACAGCAGTGACATTGGGCTTAGCAAACAAGTTTAAACCCAGGATGTAATCATATTTATAGCATAATAACAAATAGCTCTACGCTGCACACTTTGTAACCATTGGGTTTACAATCAACATTTATGTAGCAAACACGGTCATATGCAATGAAGCAAAGCCGCCCTAAATCACAACAGTTGAAGTCCAGAGAAAAATATTTTTTTTATTGCAATAGGCTGTGTTGTTAAAAAAACAATGGAAAGAAATGACAAGATGTTACAATCAAAATTAATAATGGGACAAATAATTTTGCACAGTATATAAAGCTTCATAATTTGTGCACTCGATTTTCTTATAATTATTTTCTTTATATGAACAAAGGACAATTATAGGTGAATATCTTTATTTTGTGACGACTCTGGATCATGTTATTTTGCATGATATATATCTAATGGATAATACATTATTTAACTAGTGAAATGAAGTAAAGAAATATATATTTTGAACAGGTAAAAAATAATTACAGCTTCACATTTCAAAGCTATTGCACTGTAACTCTTCAGCAATGGAAGGGAAATATATGCCCTGTTTAGTATATGTGCTACTTTAACTTTCTGAATACTTTTCAAACATCATATCTCTCTATAGACATGCATACATTTTTCCAGACAATGTTCTATTGATCAATGAATCTTCTTCTTCTATGCCTTAACCACCCACTCTGACCTCTAAATGGAAAAAAGATTGACGTGATTTAATGCTAATGAATATAACATTAATAGTGGATATAAACCGAGAAGCACTAATAGTTTGTGCACATCACAGAAGAGTAGCCCAGGATACACAATTGACCCAGACACTATTAAGATTCTTCCCATCTATTTTGTAATCTAGCATTTCAAAGGACTATATAATGTGAGTGTATCTTTCACCATCATTTGACAGACACATAGAAATAAATATTGGTGCATAGGAGGAAGTGAGGGAGATTGTGTAGTGGAGCCCTGCCTGTTCCCTCAGTCTCCAGTGTCTTGATGTGTGTGCTAAACTGCCCCCTGGCAGAGGTTGCTGGGATTGCACACATGCCTCACAGGGTAGGGAAACCACTCCCTAAAATGCCCCACCCCTGTTTCTATCTCTAAGGAAATCTCTAAGATCTTCCGATCTTACAGATGTTTTTTGATGCCAGATAATGCTAAATGTTACAGCAGAGATAAAATCATACACAAATAAACATAACAAATTGATGTTTGTGTTTGCACACAAAACAATAGCTAGTAGAAGCCAGTCATTTGGATGATACATTTCTTAATATCTCAATATTGTATTTCAATTTGATTATTAGTAGTTCAACTCTTAGAGCTACTCTTGTAGCTCTAAGAGTAGAACAATAGCAATCCAGGAAAAGAGCCTATGTGACTTTTTCTCATTTCATTCAGATTTATTGGCGGTGTTATTGGCGCAGTAGCTAATGTACATGAATACTAAATAATGTTATGCTTTTCACCTCTCATCATTTGTAAACGCCAGTGCAAAACAACAAGCATTTGTGGTCGACGATTAAGCAAGATTTTAAAGAATACGTTTTTGAGTCCAGAGTAATTACATTCTGGAAGAGCGAAAATAGAGCTTTAGAAATGTTATGTGGTTGGCCTGCAACAACAAGAAGTACAAACAAAGCTAATTATTATGATATTGCTGAGTACTGGTGAAAAAGTATTACAGTATTTTAATATAAGGTCTCGGTAATCCAAAACATCAACCAATTTCCGTTTACCTGTACATACCTCATGCACATGCAGACACGCAAAGCTACACGATGCTACACTGGAGTTCAATATACGACAATAAACACATGAACCATATATTTGGCCTTTTTATTATTTGTATCATAAAGACGCCTCTCTGAAAAACACATGCAGCAAACTAGCTGAGAATAAACAGGACCAAACCTGAGGTAACGAGATACTGCATTACAGTACCATAGCCCGTCTAAAGGTGGCAGCACAGGCCCTACCACAAGCAGGGTTAAACCACATCTTTGGTTACTGCCACACTCTGTCTTTATTGACTTGGGGCTAGACCACTCCACACTGAACACTGAGGATCATGTGGTGGGTAACACGCTAAGTCCTGAATGAGAATGCATTGTGCCTGGATCCTGCATGCCATTACGTCTTCTTAATGATCGAGCCCACAGATACAAAGCACTGCTCCACATTCAATTATTCCGCGCTCAGGATTGGACTTGTGCATCTACAGCACTGGCTCTTTGTCTCCTTAAGGAGTGCTTTGTGCGCACTAACACCTTCCTATAATAGATAGATTTAGGGACGAATATGCCAGTGGGGCTAATGCAGATGAACATGCATCGCTGCATCCATTTTGCAGTGCTTAGAGTCAGCTCGGTACAGAATGACATCACTCAGCTAAGACCACTGGAGCTGAACCAAAGTGTGTAGGCCATCAAGATTAATTAACGAATGACCTTCGATTAAAGGGGGAGTCACAGATCAGACAATGAGGGCATTCATCAATTCAATGCGTACTGCGTACATGACGTGCGGTAATGTATCTTTAGCCGCTATGTTCACAGACCCATTCATTGTGACACAAATAAGTAATACATTGTATTCAATGGAAGTTTATGTCACTTTAATTGCTGCCCCTGCGTATACAGCATGCCAGACAAGCCCAAAGGATGTCTTACATTAAAATGTATATTTATATGAAAACCTTGCTGCTTTGTTTTTCCATTCGGGAAAACAAATGCCTCCATAAAGAAGTAAGCCAAGAATGTAACCACTAGACAGCTTGATAAAGTGTAAAATAAGCTGCAGGGAAATGGTGTTTCCTTTTATTCCTGAAGCAAACTATATCTAGACAATCTGAGAGAGAGAGACAAGTCAATCTATAGGATCACCAATACAGTCTGTGGACAGAGGATAAATCCCCAGTAGGCAACAAAAAACACGGATCAATAAAAGAAAGCATGTAAACAAACCACAGAGGAAAGGAAGCTGCAGATAGATGGGGAGAGGGCTGTGTGGGCTGGCCAGTGGTGCCTCACATAAAGCGCTATGGCAGGGAACTGGAGGGAGAAGGAGGAGGTGGGGGGGGGGGGGGTGAGGCAGGCAGAGAGCCAGAGGGAGGCTAACAGTGAGGAGCAGGGAGAGTGCAAATGAGGAGAGGGAGTAGGAGAGGGAGAGCAGAGGGAGAGTAGCCAATGGGTTGCGATGGGGGACGAGGAACGTAGAAAACAGGGAGATTGGGGATGCGACAAATTGTGGTGGCGACAGGGGAAAAAACGGAGAGTATAGAAGTGATTTACACTAGTTGTATACATTTCTACAATGTTGCCACACCCCCCCCCCCCCTCCCACCCCCACCATCCACCTCACTACCACTCTTCTTCCTCATCTCCTCCTCCTCCTACTACTACCAAGGTGTGCTCCTCCTCACCCTCACACTAAAGAACAGTCCCTATCCACACCAGCGCCGTGATTAAGATTCTGCCGCCACGCGACTGCAGCACTTTGCAAATGGAAGACTGGACATAATTTCCCTAAAATGCTGTTTTTTATCACCTATTTCCCCTTCATCAGCTTGCCGCACACGATTGATGGCTGATGGCACCTCTGACAACTTAACGTTTTTATGGATAGATTTATGGGCTATCTGCTCCTTGCCTTTTACAGCTCAAACTCTGTAAAAATGCTTATTTCTCAGATAAGGAGAGGGAGGGTGCGTGTCTATGTGTTTGGAACGGTATCACACCAAGCTAAATGTATGCATGAGGGAGCAACGTTCACCTGACTGCATTGCAGTGCGTAGTGCGCTGCTTGCTTGAACTATTCTGGGGCTGGCATAGCCTTTGCATAACAGTGTATCACTTTAGCCGCCTCTGCTTTCCTCGATAGCAAACACAATCCTAAGGTTTCTCATTATCACCTTAGCGACAGATTCCTGAAACTCTCTCCAGGAATTAAAGAATTATGGAAAGTACAAATACAAAATGGCTTCCTTGTTAATGCAAAACCTGCGTGTTTATGCTGAAGCCAATCGCTCCCAGTTATGTTTAAAGATATCTCAATAAATAAAAACATCAATTATAATGAGAGCTTTATCACCTTGAAGCTAAATAAATAAAAATGCATTTATCTTGTCCGGCTGTTATTTGTTCACAAATAAAGTGCAAATGCAGATGTTGCATTAGCTGCTCTTCACCTGCATTCTGCCATAAAAAGACAATTTGTTGTCAAAACGTTTATTAATGATGGTTGATGTGAAAGAATGGTAATGATCTGCCTGCAGAGATGGGTAAGAGGTCATTATCCTGCATGGGTTAAGACGAGTTTTACTGAAAGCAGTAAGCAAGCCAAGATGACACTTCACCTGTCAAAGTGCACCCTGTCTGTGCATGTGTGCGTGCATGTGTGTGTGTGTGTGTACATGTGTGAGTGTGTGCATGTGTGTGTGTCTGTGTGTGTGCATGTGTGTGTGTGTGTGTGTGTGTGTGCTTGTGTGTTTGTGTGCATGTGTGTGTGTGTGTGTGTGTGTGTGTGTGTCTGTGTGTGTGTGTGTGTGTGTGAATGTTTTTGGGATGGGACATTACATGGCACCAGTGAGACCAGAATCAGAGGTAGCATGATGTTTCCAACACTGGGACACAGTTGGACTTACTGGACTGCAGTGCTAGAGTGGACACTGCAGGCTTCCCCTCCTTCCCCTCCCTCCCCCCTCCCTCCCCTCCCTCCCCTCCCCGGACAGATTTACGGCCTGCATCAGCTCCCAGTATAGCTTTCTCCTTTCCTCCTCCAGCCCCACACACCATTGATGAGCCCGGCAGATCCCAGACGGGTACCCAGGGGGACTGAAGTGTGACAGCGCCTGGGGGAGGGGAGAGTGTGGGAGAGCGAGAGAGAAACGGTCCGATGAGATCAATGATTCATAGACACCCAGGAGGACACACCCTAGAATGGGCTAATACCACACGTTTTAACTGGGCTGGCCTATAATTCATTAAGGTTACCAAGGCTACTGGGAGCCCCATAGCAGAAGGGTCCTAGAAATCATCTCTACATGTTGTTAGAAACGGCCCATGTGGAGGGTAATTACAATGCCTACATGAAACATATTCTTATTAGAGAAAGTGGCTCTATATTGTCCTCATATTTCCTCCTCATCTCCATGTAAAAAAAAAATTGCACTAATTTTGTAATGTTAATGTTAGAAATGTAATGAGGTGGAATACTGCAGCGGAACCCGTATCAAATTATGGTGTCTGCAATACACCCAGTGTTGCATTATTAATACTGCAATACTGGGCGCATACTGCATGGTGACTAGAATGTTTTATTTTTCTTCTGATATAATAGTAGCCTCGCTCATGAATATATTGAAACGCATCACTCTATATTTGAATCAAAATGGAAACCTGCATATCAGACAACCTGACATTACGCTACTATATGTTTAGACTGGAAATAACATTGTGAAAAGTGTGGGCAAAAAGTATAAGGCAGCTCTGTTCTGTTTGCTTTCAGAGCCAGTTTACCGCTGGAGTAGAAACAGTACAGCATTCCAAATGAAAGCCATTGCGCATGAGGCTTAAAACCAGATTTCAGCTCTGAGCTCACTGGACAACTTAATTGCTCTAATTATTCCCTATAATTGTTGTTGCTTTCTCTGTCTGAGTTTTATGGAGGCACACTGAATATGCCAGCTTCCATTGCAGCTTTGGAAAGAGGGCACAGCTTGTGTGTTGTTTGGATTACCTCAGCTGACTTCTGCCGTGCAGTTTTACTTTGACCGTGGTGCCATTTTTTATTGCCTCATTTCACAACACAAAACCTGCGAGTTGAGTTGAAAGCAAAATGATCTGTCTGTGAAAGAACGAGTAATTAGCTAGAGAAGAACAACAACACAGGTAACAACATGATTGAGGAGCCGATTCATCGCATATTGTGAAACATGGTCTCTGCTAAAAGGCCACAAACTAGGTTATCCATTGAGAAACAGTCTCTTTCTGAAGAAACGATCATACTGCAAACATCAGTTGACCGGTTATTACAATCACCTAATAGTGGATTCTCATTCAACCCATTTGCAATAGGCAGCTAGCTGTATGGGGTTCTCTGCATGTTTGTATTTGTGTGTGCACATCGTACAATGTCGATGGCATGCTCTTTAGGACAGTGTTCATTAGTTTGAATATTAATAATTGGTTGGGGTGAATATATGGGGGGGGGGCTGATTGGGTGATAAGAGGAGAACAAAAATGTAAAAGGAATTTGGAAGAGCTTTTTAAAGGGGCCATTTCATCAGAATCATTCTTTTTTTGCGGTCCCCTGAAGGCTCGTAACGGGCGGACTATGAAGAGAGACATGCCGCAGTGGGGCTTCATTTAAAACCAGAAAGGTCACCGCGTCCAGAAAGGTCCCCGGCTCAGCCAAAAATATAAAATGAGGAGGAAAGAAAACCGGCAGGGGGGAGGAGGGGTTCGGGCCAAGAAAGAGGGCAGAATGAAAGGAGATCAGAGGATGCCGATGAGGAAAGGGTGGTTAAGGGAAAGAGCTTTGAATTATACGGAAAGACAGCGTTGTGGAAGGGCATGCAAAATGGAAAAAATGCTGAGGCAAAAGGGAAACACAGACCATCAGTGTGCAATGGAAGTGAACTGGAACAGATAAAGCATCAATACAGATGAAAGATACTTTTTTGTTTAGTTTAATGGTGTTTCGAAAGTATTTTGTTATAATGGGCTACAATTTGTGAGGGAACACAATTTTGCATCCATATACAGTAAGGGATTGCCAATCTGTCCAGCAATCTGTGTTGGCACAGACATTACGCTTTTACGCCTTCACTGAATTAGTCTGCTTGTGCTTGGTATGAGACCAAAGCACTAATAGTCAGGCAGGAACTTAGCTCGCCATATGCAACTCAGCACAAAATTGGTAGAACTCAAACCAACACAAGCACTGAAAGTGTAATATTCCAACCAAACCCTGGTGGAGGGCTTCATTTGACTCGGGCATCCATTTTGGAGACGTCTGTTGGCCTTGGCCTTGTTCACGTGCGTTAGCGTCCCCTTCCCCCACCTCGCGCCAACATTCCACCAACCAGCAACACCGTCTTCAATCACTTGTTTATCTATTGGCTCACTTTAATTGTCCGCTGGGTTTTTACATTATATTAAAGCTCACATGAGCCTCCTGGCGGCAGGAAGACAGCCTCTGATGTAAAGCTTCACGGTTTGCACGGATAAGATGGGTTCAATTTTAATGTTGCTAGCACACCGAGACGCACCAGGAACACTTGTAAAACAGAATGCCCTGTTTGCTTGTAAACGCAGCAGCCCCACGTATTGGGGGTTGGGCGTCCGGGGTGGGCCAGACGAAAAGGAGAAATTCTGCATGTCCGACTGCTGTGGCACGTCTCGCGGATCAATTTCTTCTCTCAAATTTCCAATCTATCTATCCCCTATCTCTTTGAAAAAACGAATACCCAATTTCAATTTCCAATCGCAAGCGCAATAAAGCACATCTTGTAAAAGGTCACAGTGCAACCGCTGGGTTTTTTCAATCGGATGGCGGTCAACCCACTTTCTATTGAAATACTGCACAGGCTGTTTGGGGTGATATAAAAAAACATAGCCTGGTGTCAAATCCCCCCACAAGGGACAGGGGGAGACCTCCAGTTGGATCTGGACATGAAGTATCACAGCACAGAGATTTTAACAACACTTTTGTTTTCGTGTTATGGGCAACAGGAACCAGAATCCAGCTTGCAAGCGAAGTCTAGGGAGAGAGGTTTTTTTGGAAAAGGTGTGACTGCAGAGAGTGTGTGTGTGTGTGTGTGTGTGTGTGTGTGTGTGTGTGTGTGTGTGTGTGTGTGTGTGTGTGTGTGTGTGTGTGTGTGTGTGTGTGTGTCATTGGTAGCATCCTGGAATAAAAGGGAGTATCTCTCCAGCAGCCAGGCTAGAAAGCTGATCAGATGGACGATCAAACACTAATCATTCCCTCACGGCCCATACCGAGTAAAGCTGTCATTAATTTTGCGGAATTACATCAAATCTGAGACATTCTTTATGTGGCCCACGGCCTGTAGACAGTTATACGACAGGGACTGCTGCGCTAAGCAGATGGAGCAGCTTGGCTGTGCATACTAAATACCTCCATCCCCCTTTTCCTCACTATCTCCTCCTTCCCCAACATGCTGCCTCCCTTCGAGGCTTCAGCCGCTTAGCTTTTGTTTTGCACCCTTCTCATGCCTCACACTATGACCAAACAGGCATTAGCGCTTCACCACCTACGCCTGACAAGGACATCATTATTGAATTTACTTATTTATTGGTTACATTTACGGTATAATGTGTAACATTAAAGCACAATGATGCTTTTTTTATTTGCCTGGATTTGTAAAAGGTGCAATGCTCATGCTAGGTAAAATTAAATCTGAAAAACCTATTTTGAAAAGATATGATGCAAGACAACAAGGCATATACTATATGTGTCTTTTATACCAGTTGTTTAACATTTTGACAACGCCTGGTACATTCCTTGTCTAAATAATACAACCAAAGCCTGCAATCCCATGGCAGGTTTCCTTGGCAACTGATGAGTGCTTAAGGCAAGCTGCAATTTATGACTACTGACACATACCTGCCATTCCCTTAGAATGAGACACGTGGTAAGCTATATTCAGGCGGACCACCTCAGGTAATAAAACTGAAGCTGAAAGGGATGCAGAATTTTCTCACAGTGGAAAATGTTTAAGTCAACAGCTGAAAACCATCCCACAACAATAATATGTGCCTCGTATTGTCCTGGAATGAATAAATGGTATGACAATTTGGCCTTCGTATAGAGATTCTTCTTATTGATACTGCTGGCATAACAACATTTAAGAAATAATTACAATGTAAATAAGACATGGATAAACGGAGGCAATTGCTATAACAACAAGGAATCAGTAAGAGCCATGGTGCATCATGGCATTTTCTCTTGCTGATACTCCACCATTTTGAGAGGTATCGGCAGGTTTCAACAAGTTCAATTTAAGACCTTTTCATATCTTTTTAATACCACTTAAAACACAATTTAATACAGATTTCACAGCCAAACGGCATCTAGGTAAATGACAGTCCTAAACCTGGAATGCTATTACAGTTCTCAAGACAGCAACCATTAATTTTGGAAGGTAATTAACACGCTAAATATAGGGCTAGTACATTGCGACGTAGCATCGCAATGACAACTGCAATTCTTGGTGCATAGGAGCAATGCTAGTTATTATGTTGGTCATAATGGATTTTTGGTCATTGATTAGTAATTAATTGTGAAGTGATTTGTCATTTTGGGAAGACATTGTTGTGTTCAAGTGTTTCTCATGAGAGACGTGGCTTAGCCTGGGTTACGGCAGTGGCGAGCGTCCTGTACACGCTGTGAATACATGCCCAGGCATTTTGAAAGACGACTGCATTTTCATGCAGTAAATGTAATATAAGTCAAATGTCCAATGTTTCAACAAGCATTTGTGTCAAAAACATTGCAGCATTTGTTGTTTTTCCTCAGCTTTTTTTAAATTTTTCATTTTTGAAGGCCTTGACTACAGTTGTGCTGGGTTTCAATATCCATTTGAGTCCACGCAGAAATCCTGCGTGAATGCGGCCGGGGTTCAGCATTTCTCATGCATATCTCATGCATATGCTCTACGTCATCTCCTGGCGAGAGAGAGAGAGAGAGGAGAAAAGCTGAAAATTTCAGTCACGTGACACAGAGCAACAATGCCCCCTAGTGACTCAGCTAAATTACACATTTCCCAAGATATTACTGTTTCAAGCGCCAGTAGCCTAACCAAAGGCAGGGACGGAGTGGAGACAATTTTCAGCCCGGGAGTTGCATGCCCAAGACCAGCCCACTTGTTTTTGTGGTGAAGGAAATTGGATAAATGAAGCGACAACAAGCGTCTAAGCAGTGCACTGGTTTCTGCAACTGTATTAATTGTCTCATTGTCTATGGACATGAGGATTTCCTTTTCAGTGCACAGTAGCATGAAGGTCTCCAAGTGCTCCTGAGTCAGTGAGCTTCTTAGTCTGGTCTTAGTGAACTTTAGTGTTGAGACGCAACTTGAGAGATTGGAAGGGTCAACAATAACTTATTGTTGATCTGGCATCCTTATGGCTAATGTCTGGGTCATCCTCATTCTCACCAGCAACAAAAGCATTTAAAGCAGCAGTAAGGAGTTTTGGTCTAAAACATGCAAGCTAACAACCTATAAGGCAGGAAAAACCTTTGCAATCACCAACAGCCCAGTTGGCTCTGATGCAAGCTTGCTAATAAGCTAACTGGTGTATTTTGGCAATATAGCCCAGCAGGCAATTTTGGTTAGTGAAAGCTTTTCTTACATTTTCGCGTTGTGTTACGGCCTAGAACACAAAATCCCATTGTGCATATCCTGGATGACTTGTGGGAACCACAAGTGTGTTTAACGCTACCTGTTCTTCACCTGGTATAGGCTAGTGTTACCATCTAAGTTGGCCAAACAATGGCAAATTGTATGCATAGTGTTGTTTTAATGGAGATATTGTACTGCACACAGGTCATACTTTAAAGTTCATGTTTTTTTTTCTTCTAATTATATTTGAGGCAAATTGTGTGATTTATAATACTGGGCTAAGCTTACAAATAGGCTAATATTTGACTTGACTTGTCGTCGTCTTTCTCTTTACCTTGTGCAAAAGTTGCTTGTTTGTCGTTTGTTTGGAAACATTTCTGAGATTTGCTCTACATGAAAACGCATTGACATTGAACAGATTCTAGACTACTACAAAAAATGTTTTAACCGAGGGTCGTTTTTGCGGGTTGTGTGAGGGTGTGGTATATTTCAGTCAAAAGTCAACGCTCACCACTAGATTACAGTATATTTACGTTGGTTTAGGATTTTATAGTACTTCAATTCTGTTTAAAGAGCCAGTGAACCCAAAACCCTTGATTTTGACTTTAAACGTGGTAATATGTCTTATATGATCGTCAACATAGTAATCTATGAAATGTTATCGCTGTTACTGAAATAAGACCGTAATTGAGAGAAAACAAGAGTAAACCCGATGTCTTTGCCAGTTACCCCAAAACACTACGTGAACCTTCCACCCTGAATCGCACGCATGTAACGGTCTTTTTGTGATGCCGAGGTGCCTGTAAGTATACTCATCGACGTCACGACGAAGAGACACCGTCTGCGAGTTGTCTGTGGAGCTCTGCCTAAGCAGTGGTTGACTGCTGAAGTCTGAGAGAAAGTTAAGCTTCGCTGACATTTATGGTACAACGCCACAGTGTGTGTGGATGGGCGGATGTGTGGAGCTCGTTCTGGGCAGCCGTTGATTTTGATGTTCGCGTCCGAGATAGGGTTAGGCTTCCCGGACACTTACAGCACAACGCTACGGTGTGCGTGGATGGTGAAGCTTTGTCCAAGCAGCGATTAATTTAATGTTTGCATCCGAGCGGACACCTATGGTATAACTCATCAAGTGATCTCTGTAGGGATACTTTCCGAAATGATAGAGTATAATCTGAGTGTGTCAGTGGCAAAAACTGCACTTTTAGAGGACGTACATTGACGGGGTGCTATTGCCCCAAAGGATTACATCGCAGCCCTTTTTGGCGGATTACTGCTGCAGCGGTCTCACTCAACACTGGACCAATTTACAAACAATTTGTTTTCATTAGCCCCTTAGACCCAAATTGATCGAAATTAGGGTCAAGGTTGAAAAATCCTTACGTTTTCCTTTAAGTCCTCACAATATGGCAAAGTATCGCCTGCAAAAATCCCATGATGCATGCTGATGTACAAGCCCTGTAGCCTAAAATTTGATTGCACATAAAATGCGGACCATTCCCCATTAAGGACAGCCAAGATCAGCATCTCCCCTCCAATCAGGGTAGAAGTTTAGTGATAGCTTGCAATGTATAGAGAGAGGTACGCTCCACCAGTTCATCTCACAAACAGGGCTATTTACTAGAGCTAGCTCTGAGCTGTTGGCTCTTTTTGATGCGTTCCCTTATCCACACTAAAAGCAAAATCAGTTTGAAGACAAGGGCTATGATTTAAATCCAAACGCACCACAAAGTAGAAACACAAAGCAAGAGCAGTGGGAATGTGTGAACACTGCTACAGAAGAGTGGTATTTTGTAGCATTCATTAAGGTGCTGATTGCACTGGTTTTCAGTGCATACATGATTTCATTGTTTAATTGGAACTAATAGGCTACTAATTCATACAAACTGTACATTTAGCATTCTGAACTCCGGAATCCTTTTAGTGCCAATATGTTTGTTTATTTATTTGATTATATTTTTGTAATGGATTTTGTTAAGTGTATAATTTAGTATGCTAGATGGAAAATCGCAGGTACATTTAATCAGATTTCATGATCCAAGCTAGCAAGCTAACGGTCAATTTATCTCAGCAGCGCTGCTTGTCTGACAACAAAGGTAGTTATCTTACCAATGCAGGGATCAACACAGCTTGTGCATGCCATGAGAGGCAAAATACAAAATCGATTTCACAAACGTTTGACCTTTATTGGTTGGAGGTTTATTATTGTACTACCGACAGCCACAACAAATATTTAAGACCTATGCAAATTATATATAAGACTTTTAAATGCCTTTTAAGGCCTTAAACTGACATTTAATTTAGGACATGTATGTTTGTAATAACTCCGTGGCTTTTATAACGTTGAAAGAGTTTGATAGTAAAGCTGACATTTGCATCACAAATAAAATATCAAAAAGGATTGTGCGTCAGAAAAAAAACATTAGTTCATACAATATATTATTGTGTAGAATTCGTTGAAGCTCACAACAGCAAAAGGATAGCCTAGTTATCTCTAAGCAGAGCAGGTATTGCCGTCTCAACAATCCTCGGGACACACAGGAGGCCCGTGACGTTGCCTGCATGCTTCCGTCAAGTTGTTCATGCTGACTTTGTTTTGCCACGTCTCACATGAGGAACACTGTGGAAGTTCAAACACAACATCTTCCCAACATCTTCCCATTTACAAAGCATGGCGATGTTTTAATTCTACGTTATGTTTTTTATTTATTTTATTATTATGTTTTTTATCTGAATTGGAGGGTAGCCTAAAAAACATTCATGGTTACTTCTCACACTTTTGTTAGTTGGTCATTGTTTATTTGGTATATGTACACAATTTGTTTTTGCCTTGATTAGTCAATGGGTATTCAAGATGATGTACTGCCATCTGGTGTCCAGCACCATATTTTTTATTGTTCTAGGGTTTTATGTAGACTATGTTTATTTACAACCCAGTGGAGAACTGTGGTACCTCGACGTGCCAAATCTTTAAAGCAATGGATTGATGGAGAGAAGTGTTTGGTATATATAATAGGCCCATGCATTATCCAACGTAGCAGTATTACATTTGTGTACATGCATTTTTATATTATTAAGTGTTAGTAAAACTAGATAAAATAGTTAACTGGAGTGAATACATTGGTGGCACTACAAATATGCATCCATGTTGAACAGTTATTTTAGCAATAGTATAGACCACCGCTGGAGTCTGTGTTTGGTGGGGACTTTTCCTACTCAACCATTGAGCAGCAAGTTCTCCAAATCGGTTAGAAAAACAACTGTGGTCAACCATTCCGTTTGACGTGAATCTTGGAATTATCTTTTGTCTTTGGGTATTGTAGTTTATTAATACATTTTCCTGCTCACTTGCCATGACCTTAGAACTACAAATCCCAACTCTGTGGTTGCCTGGAAGCCGTCATGCTTGTGCGTTGCTTTGTTTTTGTTATTGTTTTATGCTGTAACACTTGAACCAAAGACAGAGAAGAAGACAGCAGCTGGTATTTTGTTTCCATGTGTTTTTGCGACGTACATCGCTAGATTCGTCTGAATATTACGTTTAACTAAAGGCGAAAAGGTAAGCGGTCAATTCGAAGTGTACTAGAAAATAGCTGCGCAGTTGTCGTCTTCAATTAACAGAGCACGATTTAGCAGCTAATTCTCTCTACACTGTACCAACCGACAAAAAAAATTGCGAAACATTGTGTTTGTGGAATTGTACTAACACACTCCGTTACATTGTTACGTGTTGTAGTCACGCATAGCGCATGTTGTCCGCTATCAGCGTGCTCTGGGCCCTCGGTCTCGTGCGGTGTAATTGGAGCTCTGTGGAACACGTTGCACGCGTATCCTTAGGACACACCAGAAACCAATGCGTTTGTACGTTGCTATTCTTTTTGTTTTCACGGTAGGCGACACATGTTTACTGGTTTTCAACCACATATCGCCACATAGTTTTCCATTTAGGCTGATAAATTCTCTGCCCAATACAATTATTTACTTTTATATAATTGTTTGTCGGATGGGCCTACACGACATAAACCTATTGCTTTGTGCAAGTGTAATCTCTAACGTTAGAGTGTTTGTTTTAAGTTATTTAATAACGTTTTTTCAACTTAAGTAAATTATAAATAAATAAAAAAGCTCTATAAAGCCTCTGTCTGCATATACTTAATAGCCAATCTATTACATTGGTAATCCTTAATGACATTTACATTGCCCATCCGTCCATGCATCCACCCAGCTTTCTAGCCCTTAAGCGTTCTCTCTATCTACTAGTCAGTCAACTCTGTAACTACTGTTGGCAAGGATACGTTAAAATTAAATGACCTGCGCAACCTACAGTAACCACGGGTGGAGATGACTGAAATAAGCCTGGTGATCGTCAGGTTATGTAGAGGTGTCATGTGTCACGTTGGCCCAAGGCCTCCCTGCTGCCATTGAGGTTTAGTGGTGTGCTAAGTCAAGAGTATCTTCTTACTTTGACTAAACATTCACAGTGGTCCCTCTCTCCATTCCCCAGTGCTCACCTATCACCTATTTCATTTTACTCTATTAAACTACCTTAGTGGATGCGTTTACAGTTCACAGTTTATTTATTTGTCATTCCACATAATTTCCAACAGGTATAACCGTGCCTGTGGTGCTCTCGTGTTGCCATGGAAACGGCTTGGCTGGTGGAGTTTCAAAACGTGGGATGCAGTTACTTTCCACAGAGCAGAGTAGATTGCCACTACACTCTGAGCTCTAAGCTTCCATGGGCGAGCAATGACTGGATCGGTCTCTTCAAGGTAACATTGTTGTCTTCAACCACTTCATTCACTCAAATGGTTATATCTGACGGTGAATAAAAATGTGTGTGTGTGTGTGTGTGTGTGTGTGTGTGTGTGTGTGTGTGTGTGTGTGTGTGTGTGTGTGTGTGTGTGTGTGTGTGTGTGTGTGTGTGCGTGCGTGCGTCTGTACTCCTCAGGTGGGTTGGTCATCGGTCAGGGACTACCACACATTCGTCTGGTCCTCAGCCCCTGCTGACAGCCATGAGGGCAGAGATGTCAACTGCTGTGTGCAGTTCCAGGGTACTAACTTCCTTGCTTTGTAATTGTATTTTATATCCCATAGCTGGTCGTAATCGGTACTATTGCTCTGGCCAAGTCAAATAAAACCTTTCGTGCGCAGGATTGATCTTTTCGTAAATTGAATTACTCTTGTGAGAAGCAGGCTTGCGGCTGATGTGTAGCGTCCAGGAAACTTTATTGTTAGTGATAGATATGTCACGCAGAGTGTTCCCCACTGGGGAACTGAGAGGAAAATAAAACAATATACGGCTTTAGGAAAAAAAACAAGTGTTTCCTGTTTATTTTTTCCTGTCTCGCTGAGATTTTAAACCCATCAGCAACATGGCTTGAATAAATGTCCATTTGAAAGCAGGGGTTGAGTTAGGGCACGTGGGAGACAGTAGCTCGGAGCCGGACTACTGCTACTCTTCTGGAGAACACAGACAACACACTGTGACTGGTGCCCTGTGTCATCGCTGACGGGGTGCTACCCAATAGACTAGGTTGGGTGGTCCCCAGCAGGTGTAGCATTGACCTCTGTCACATTGATTTATAATTGACTAAAACGCGTCCCCAATTGCTTTAGTGGGAGGAAAGCGACTGGAAATCAGTGTTAAAGAAAAAACACTGATGGTTTCCAGTTTCCCAGTTTAACAAAGTGAAACTACCAGTGCTGTTGCATGTGCTTGTTTCAGGGAGTTAGGATACACCTCATAACCTTTCATTTGATGTCATATCTCTTACCCTTATTTCCTATCCTTTTCTTTTAATTTACACTGTACAGAAATGCTGGTTGAATCTGGATCTTGTGAAAACAAACAATCCATAATTCTTACTTACTTTGTCTTGAGTCTTTTCACTTTACTTCAAATCACATGTGTCACTTTCATATGCAAATGGCACAATTGTGTTTATTTATTCGATTTTCATTCCTGATATTTACAGCCTCCTACCTTCCGAAGCCCAGCTCAGCAGAGTATCAGTTTGTGTATGTGGACAGTAAGGGGGAGGTGTGCTCATGCAGCCCAGCGTTCACGTTCGGCGCCCCTAAACCTCTGGAGGAGCTGGTGACTCTGGAGGAGGGGGGCCATGGGGAGGACGGCGCTACGGACATGCTGCTGGTGGTTCCCAGGGCTGAGCTACTGCAGGTGGGCACGCATTAATAGCAAAGGAGATTTAAGAGCCGCCGCTAAACCAGGAGGGAGCACATTATGTGGCTCCTTTCGGTTTAGTGGAATGAACAAGCATTTGTAAAATGAAATTAGAGGTAAATCAATACTCGTGTTTACTGGCGTTATAAAAGAAATGGTGGATTAGATTCCACACTCACATATCACGTGCGCTCATGCTCCCGTTTCTGTCAGAGTCGACTTCAGGAGTGTCTGCAAGAGCGTGCGGAGCTGCTGCAGGCCCAGGAAGGGCTGGTCAGGAAGAAGGAGCGGGAGGAGGAGAGGTATGCCCGGGCCAGGGTTGCCTGGGAGACGGAGCGCAGGGAGCTCAAGAGGAACATGGCCTGGCTGCAGGATGAGTTACACAGGAGCCAAGACAGCATGGTGGAAATGGAAAAGAAACAAAAGGTAGGAATGGTGAGGGGAAATGACTCCCTTCCCTGCTGTAGTACTCTGCATCCTTGCCAACTTCTCAAATATAATTTATTACTTTGGCAACTAAATCTTCAAAATAAGAATAGCCAAGATAATTTTTCTCTTTAAATCGACATCCTGTACATTTACACTCATGAAACCAAAAAAACTCATAAACTAGATATATTGGTCATATGTGAAATGCTTTTTCTTTGTAAGGAGGAACAAGCTTTGGGGGATTATCTCGCTGAGCAGCAAAGTGCCTTATTGGCCACAAAGGAGGCAGGCGAGCTGCGAATCAGAGCACTAGAGGAAGACATTAAGACCCTAGCACAGAGGGCTGCAGAGAGAGAGACCGAGCTGGACAGGTGAGACCAATTACCTTACATTTGACCTGTTTTCCCTTGATTTCTGACTTGATTGCGTACTGTTCTTGGTTTTCAATGCCTAAGAGCCAGATCTATCTGTGTGTGTGTACAGGTTGAAGGAAAGAGCAAAGAGGGCAGCAACACAGAAAAAAGAAGAAGAAAGTGAGAAGAAAGACTTGCAGGTACTGAACGTTCTTAACTTTTAATATACAATCAATGCATTTTCGTGATATTATACACATTAGGGTAAATGTTGCTTCTACCTACTGTTTCTCCTTTTTATCTTTTCAAAAATATGAAGAAGATTTTTTTCTATTTCTTCCCAGACCAAGCTGGAGCACACCGAGGCTGAGCTCCGAACGTTGGCCAAGGAGTTCCAGGGCCTGAGGAGTTCTCTGGCCCAGAGGGACACCAGCGTCTTGCAGCTTCAGAACACCATCAGCACCCTCACCCAGAAGCTCACCACAGCCCACAGGAAAGAGGTCAGACATGTGAATTAACCAGCAGAGAGAGGCAGACATCAAGTTGTAGATGTTGACTCATAGTTACACTGCTATTTGCATTCATTCCTCAAGGTTAAACTGCTAGATTGCGTGCATTGTTGGACCTGTAACAGACATCTGAAGCTTTCATCGAGTGTAAGTTGTGTCGCCCTCTCCCCTTGTGCGTCCCTGCTCAGATGGAGAGCGAAGCGGCGCTGAAGGACATGCGCAGCCTGCGCGAGCGTCTGAGCACCAGCGAGCGTACCATCGATGGCTTGAAGGGGGACCTGAGTGCCATGGTGACCCAGAGGGACCACGGGCAGACGGAGATACACCAGGCCCGCCTGCAGGCCGCCCAGCTCACGCTGCAGCTGGCCGACTCCAGCCTGGCCTTCAGGGAGGCCCGGGCCCACTGGGCCCAGGAGCAGCAGCACCTGCAGCACACTGCCGAGGTACGGGACGTCCATGAATCATGCATCACCGGGACCACACTGTGCATTAGGGCTTTCAGAAAGTGGTGTTATGTGGTATCCCTGGGGGTTTAAAGGCACAGCATTTGTCATGAGGTGAGAATAATATAGCGATCAAGGCAAGAATGGAGATTGCCCTCCACTGTCTAATTCTGTTGAGTTACGCGGCTGTACAGCCTTATGTTCTGCTGCTGTTTGGCCTTAAGGTATGTGGCTGTACAGCCTTATGTTCTGCTGCTGTTTGGCGTTAAGGTATGTGGCTGTACAGCCTTATGTTCTGCTGCTGTTTGGCCTTAAGGTATGTGGCTGTACAGCCTTATGTTATGCTGCTGTTTTGCCTTAAGGTATGTGGCTGTACAGCCTTATGTTCTGCTGCTGTTTGGCCTTAAGGTATGTGGCTGTACAGCCTTATGTTCTGCTGCTGTTTGGCCTTAAGGTATGTGGCTGTACAGCCTTATGTTCTGCTGCTGTTTGGTCTTAAGGTATGTGGCTGTACAGCCTTATGTTCTGCTGCTCTATGGTCTTAAGGTATGTGGCTGTACAGCCTTATGTTATGCTGCTGTATGGCCTTAAGGTATGTGGCTGTACAGCCTTATGTTATGCTGCTGTATGGCCTTAAGGTATGTGGCTGTACAGCCTTATGTTTTGACTTAGCGTCATCATGTTTTGAAGATGAACTCTTCCCACAGCTCCCCACATGTGGAACATGTGGAACACCTTGCCACGCATAGTCCCGTGACCCCTCTGACTTGTATATCCCCCCATGGCAGAAGGATGGTGAGCGTCTGGAGAAAGTCAACGTGGAGATGCAGAGAATGGAGGCGCAGCTACAGGAGGAGAGGATGGAGAGGGAGAAGGTGGAGGTGGAGCTGGGCAGAGAGAAGGACTGCCACAGGGTAAAGAACCAGGTCCCAAGGAACGCCACATGTGAAGTAGGGTTGTCACAAACACATCACATGTTAAAGAATACCACATGTTTGTCAGATGTCAGAGTTGTCACAATATACCGATTTTCCAATTGAGGATACGCATTTACAAAATATTTAAATAAGCGATATTGCTGCAAAAAGTGGTTAGTGTTGCTCCCTTTATCTCTGAAGTGATCTTCAGACACAAACAGGCACACGCACAAGTCTCTAATTCAGGGCTACTCAACCTTGGGGTGCAAATGGGGTCCCCCAACAGAATTTAGTAATACAATTGTCTATAAATTAAACAAATTGTCATCAATTGTGGTCTAATAAAGGCCTATATAAAGTATAATTGTTTGACAATGTGAAGGCATGCTGTCCTGTAATACTCGTGTGATTGTTATTTAAAACCGTTCCATTTAAAAGATACCAATGGTTGGTGTTTGCAGGTTCAGTTGAGTGAGACTCGCAGAGAGCTGCAGGAGCTGAAGGCTAGTGTGAGGGTGGTTCAGAAGGAGAAGGAGCAGCTGCTGGCCGAGAAAAAGGTCAGAAATACCTTCCAGAAGCTGGGGGCAGGAGGTCGGGTGCTTTGTCCACCACGATAATACTTGGTCAATGGATTCATGTGACATGGAAAGGAGTATAATGATAAAGATACCCTATGTGAATGGGATTGTTCATCTTATTTATGTTCTCCCTACAGGACTTGATGGACTACATCCGCATGGTGGAACAGAAGATGGGTCTGATGCTGGATCCCAGCTTCAGCACGGTCTCCATTACCACTACAGGTAACTGAAGCCACAGATTGACTCACAATCACACAGATCTCAAGATTCTACCACTGCATGATGACACACTAATAGGGATGACACACTAATAGGGCTCAGTAGAGAGGGGGTGTTAAGGTGCCACTATTCACCTGCCCACTGAGTCCGTCCACCTACCCACTGAGTCCGTCCACCTACCCACTGAGTCCGTCCACCTACCCACTGAGTCCGTCCACCTACCCACTGAGTCCGTCCACCTACCCACTGAGTCCGTCCACCTACCCACTGAGTCCGTCCACCCACCGAGTCCACCCACCCACCCACCGAGTCCACCCACCCACCCACCGAGTCCACCCACCTACCCACCGAGTCCACCCACCCGCCCACCGAGTCCACCCACCCACCCACCAACCGACCGAGTCCACCTACCCACCGAGTCCACCCACCCACCCGCCCACCCACCCACCGAGTCCGCCCACCGAGTCCACCCACCCACCCACCAACCGACCGAGTCCACCCACCCACCGAGTCCACCCACCTACCCACCGAGTCCACCCACCTACCCACCGAGTCCACCCACCGAGTCCGTCCACCTACCCACCGAGTCCACCCACCCACCCACCCACCGAGTCCACCCACCCACCCACCAACCGACCGAGTCCACCCACCCACCGAGTCCACCCACCCACCGAGTCCACCCACCCACCGAGTCCACCTCCCCCCTGTCTTTTTGTCCAGGACGGCCATACAGCCCCTTATCTGACTCTGAGGAGGAGAGCCCAGAGGCGCTGCAGCCCCAGCTGCCCCGCCCCTCCTCGGGCTCGCTGGGCCACTACAGCCTGTGTGAGCAGGGCCAGCTGGACCCCCTGCTTCCCACCACGCCTCCCCCCTCCCTGAGGGAGCTGGACCGTGGCACGGTGGTCATCAGCCAGCCAGCGCCTCTCTCTGCACCGCGGCAGGCGGGCGCCGACGCTATGGCACACAGCTCGGAATCGGTGAGACGTCCTCGCTGAACGGTTATATACGATGCTGAAAACGACTTTTATGCTCACGCCGATAGCCCCGGACGCTAGTTATGCACCGGCCGTGGATCATTTGCTGCATGCATTATCTGTGAAGGGCAATTAGGCCTCTGCTAGTTATGACAGGGTAATGGCTGCTGTACAGATATATGTTTAATTGTTGAATCGTATTTCCTCTCCCTTCAGGAGGAGGAATTTGAGCCAGCTCCGTGTGGCGGCCAGAGCTCTGCGGAGGAGACGGCGCTCCTGTTGCCCGAGCACACGGACGCCATCTTCAGGTAGCCGGACCCACCGTCACACTAAGCATAGAAATGACTCGCTACCTATGCGGTGTTTGGTAATGCACACGGAGACACATGCTGCCACCGCAGGATTATTTATGGTGTCAGAGTGAGTATGGCTAAGAGATGGAAGTTTTGAATATGTGGTCGTAAATGAAGTTGGGTCGGTTGGTTGGGGGGGGGGGGGGGGGGGGGGGGGGTGCAGGATGGGAGGACAAGGGGACAGACCAGCCGACAGCAAGCCGTAGCTTGTGATTTACCCCCGGGGTGTACCACAGTCACGGGCCAATTTTCAGCGTCATTAAAGCACTCACTCTCCACATTCATCCCACCCTTTTCATCCTCACCTCTTTCTACCAGAAAGCACCTTTCTTTTCACTGTTAAAACAACTGGATTTATGTCCCTTTCTCCAGTGATCTGGCTCACACCTCCCTCTGGTAACCCGGGGACTCCCGACTGCTCAACGCTGCTTCAACAGCGAGATCTCCAGACTATTTTTATCTTTACAAACACTAGCAGGCGCAAAACACACACATAATGCCATCGACGCCGTTATTATTATCCCCGCGTATGAACCAATGTACCCGTTTTCATTGTAGGCCTTCTGAACTCTCCTGCGCCCTCCGAAGGGCTTCTTGTGTTCCTGCTTTAGCGGTTTTTCGGGACATAATCTTTTATGGCGGCTAAGCAAACACTACAACATTCACAACCGAAACAGCTTGATACGCAGTGGGGGCGTCGAAGAATGGGTTCTGCGTTTTGAAAAGTACACACACACACACACACACACACACACACACACACTTGAATCATGACTACACCGAGAGCTTTACGGCTGGTCTTATGTTGTTTTTTATGACGGCTGTGATTAGGAGTCATGGCTGCCACTGTAATTATCATGTTCTGTGCGGCCCGCTGCCTCCTTTTGAAAACACGGCTGAAAGTCAACATTCAATTCTCCAAAGCAGATGTGAGCTATGTCAACGACACCGTCCTTAAGCCAGGCAGCGTTTGAATCCTGAACGATAGGCCTCTACCGTCGGGCGTTATCCTCCACCCTTTTCTAATGAAAACTAAGCACTTTCATTCTAAATATGTTCACAGTTGATTGTAGTTATGCAGATGCTTTCTAAGACATTAGGGCAAAAGAGAGCGAGGCAGTAGGTGACAATACATTGAGGAAGTACGATATAATGGATTGTATTGATGGAAGTCTATTAAGATTAGGTGATTAGTGCTACCTTCTGCCTTATCTTCTCTTATTGTCGCTATAAACTATAAACTGCTTTTATTAGTTAATGGTTCAGAAGTCTACTTAACAAAGGGTTGAAAATAGATAATCATTCTTTACGGTTTGATTAGTAGATCCACTTCAGTTTTTTATATGCAAGGAATCGATCCTCACTACAACAATGCAACGGTAAACTCCATTTGAGTTAAAAAACTTTTTAAGGAATATATACTTAATGGCGAATGAAATTAAGAGTTGAGCCTCAACCATCCCTAGCATTTTGCAATATATCTCTTGATAACTAATGCTGCTTACCACTTGATCAGCGCTTATTAACTCATAAATTATACTGCAATGACATTATATTCAAGTTTAGCTTAAAACAAGTTGTAGGTTTTCACAACATTTGACCATTGACTTGTTTTTATTTGTGTGTGGTTAAGAAATAATTGCTTGGCAATTGTAATAATCTTTTTAATTTGTTTTGCTGTATTTGCACCCTGTTTTTATATAGAATTTGAGAGGAAAAGCTGATATATGCCTTTTTCCAATGTCTTTTTTTGTCTTAATAATTTCGTTTATATGTGTGTTTTGGTTTGTTGATGCAAATAATTAATCTTGTGTTTGCTTTTCTGCATCCTGTTTGTATATCGGATTCTAGATTTTCCAAAATTTTAAGATATTAGTTCCATTACTTGAGGACTAATGCCAGCTTTAAGATAACCAGATTTGGAAAATGTGAGATGTTTTCAAAAATATCAAATTGATTTTTAGTAGTACCACATTAATTAAACATTAATTATAAAGTATATGCTTTTAAGCAGTTGACATTTCCTCAATGCAGCCACCCGTTCTGATGAAATTAAGATTATATCGCCTCTACAGACCATCCAAATGGAATAGTTAGAATGAAAAATAATTCTCCATGGGCGGATGGTTTAGACACCCAAAATGTTCTAGCAACTTTAAACAAAAGTTATGGCTGCAGTGAAAAAGTTACAGTGCAGGTTTAAAGAATTATTACAACCTTCCCCCTTTCGTAACAAGATATGTGGTTTCACAATATGTGTATACTCGTCAAGTGGCAAGGTGGTGAGAATCCTGCTATATACCCAATACAAGTTATTTTAATTGTTTGTCCTTCTGCGGGTTGTTATCTGAGGCTCAGAAAGGTCTCCGATAACAGTCCTCTTTCTGTAGGTTACAGTTGGGTGCTGCTCATCCAGATTATCTGATTGCAATAAAGCAGCAGCCGTGTGTGTGGTTTGTTTTGAAGTTTTGCTCGTGAAAGTTGTTATCTTACATGTTAAACATGTGTATTCTATAGTAAAAAGGCTTTGGGTGTGGCTCTATAATAAAGACAGTTTACGTATCCACTGTGGCGTGTAATGTGTCTTTTTTGGGCATAAGATCACAGTAATATTCTAATTCCCACATGACATTTCACTGGCTGTTAATATCATGGCCTATTCCACCAGGATCATTGCCTGCTTCTGTTACATCCCTCGCTTGCGATTCCCCCCCCCCCCCCTCTTCTCACCTTTGGCCTGCTCGGTTTCCCCCTCGAGCACTAACCTGTTTCACTCTGTTCGCTGCCCCTCGAACCACGCGCCCTCCATCTTGAGTCTGAAGTGACAATAGCTAATTATAAAATCAATGATGCCAGGCTGCCTAGTTTACAGCCCCCTCTAAAACCTTAACTGGGAAATCACTGGGGGATTGATGACTCCCTCACTCTTTATCTCTTTTAATTAGAAATGTTCAAGATATGAAGAAGCCAGAGGCCACCCGACATCTATAGTTATTTTTTTTTAATGGCGCAGGGCTGCCCCTAGCGCTTCACTTCCCAAAGCCCTCTCCCTATACCTGTTCCTCGTCATGTCCTCCCTCCATCTCTTGTGATTGTCCCCCCCATTTCTGCCGCTGCCACACCCCTCCATCCAGCCTCAGACACCTCATCTCCCTCCTCCACCCATTACCCGCTTCTTAAGATCACCCCCACGCACTCGCCTCTCCTCTCCAACAAAGGCCAGAGATTTATGATCTTTTCACCTCAAAACATTTCTCACCTTCAACTCAACCTTCACATGGCTCTTGTTCTCTCGACCAAACCCAGGATTCACGGGAAAAAAATAGAAAAAGGACTGTGACTCGTTGTGGCCATGCGTGAATTATGATATATGCATTATGTATTGATATATTACCCCATCTCGCTATCCCCATAGCTGGGGTATAAAATGCATGGAGATGTCTGTATCTCACTAGGCTTTGGGTTCTGTAACATGGCTTTCTCACAGAACTTCATTTTCCTGTCATATTAAACCCAAAGCACCATGATTCCCCGCTCCCCTCTTCTCACATATACCGGCCCCTGGGAGCTCCTGTTTGCCCCGTTCTCTATTACCATCTTTATCTCTTCTGGATGCCTGGATTGAATGAAACACCATTATACCACACCGCCCATTTTCGCAGCAAAACTCTGCACACGTCTTGCAGACCACCATCTCGGTGTAAATATTCAAATCACTGCAAGGAAGCCGGAGAATACGCAGAACTTATGACTGACCTTCATGGATATTTTACCGTTGATGTGAATAATTCATGTCTTGTGGTGGATGTATAGCATTTGACTGATATGTTATAAACCTTGTCTGCTTGAAGAAGTAAACGTGAGGAATCGTGGTAATTTATTTCTCGATTCCATCTTTCCCCCTAGCTCACATCACGCAGACATTTCCAAGTGAATACACATTAATGAGTTAATTAGTCTTCACTGATGTGGAAGGAGAACTATATGGGAATCCTGCTCTGCTTCTTTAAATTCACACAGACCCACCCAAACCCTCTGCCAATGGTTCCCATGGTAACACACGGAGCTCGGTATATGAGGCCGTTTCATTTGTTCCTTGTAAAACCTTGTATAATGTATGGACTATGTTTTAATCCCAGTCTTGGTTTATTGATTTTCCTTTAACGATAGGCTTGTTAATTATGGCAATCATATAATTGATAGAGCCTTATCTCTGTTTATCACTCTCTTCTGATGCTCCCTATCTATAAATCCAAACCGGAGACACATGATATATAGGTTTGGTGTTAACCGTAGGAAAGCCTCAGTGAGCCGGGTCCCATTTAGGATTTTATTTTTGCAGAACTGATTATAAATATTGTTTTTTTTTTTAACAAGAGGGTCAATATCACCATAAGGTGCCTTTGAGACTGCCCCATTTCCCCAAAAAAAAGCAGAGATTTTCCATTGAACTTCATATTCATTGTATTAAGTATATGTTATGCTGTTCGAAATGCATATTGGTCAAGCTCCCACACTTTTTATAAATTAACTGCAAGCAGACAATTTACATGCAAACAGCAAAATATGTCCACCCTGTCATGGACAATTTCAAAGCAGAATAAATACATTGTAATTACATAGTGATTATAAAACGTACATTTTCAGAAAACTATTTAGTCACTTTCTCAAAAATATATATTAGTTTATGGGAAAAGTATTTGGATAATAATGAAATTATGGCAAACTATTTGTTTCTCTATAAAATCTGCGATAGTTGCACTTTCTTTTCTAAATAAAATCTAACCAAAAAGATATCTGGTCAAACTTTCAAACAATACTATTTGGCCCTCATTTGTTTATAAAGGAATCACACAAAAGATTTTGCTAACTTGTGAAAATAGTTTGTTTATTTTCATAGAACATGAAAAAAACAGGGTGGACAGTGACATGACAGGGTGGACCCTGGGCATGACAGAGTGGACACGTTGTGAAATGTCATTGAATGGCCTCATAAATGCAAGGAACAATGCAAGAAAATGATGTAAAAAATGCCTTTTCCCATGTAGGGGGAAATTACAAGTTGAACAGACTGTTTTTGATCCACTCTACCTGCATGCAGCCACTGAATAAAGAAGCCCAAAATGAGACAATGTGGCCTTCTAGCGTTAAACCCTGTACATCATTCTGCACAGTGAAAGTCAAACATTCAACTGTAGAACAAGAAGAAAAATGTTTTTTTAGTGGAGAACAGTTGATTTTAAAAAACAGAATATTACAGAAAGATCACTTGGACGCACCTCCAAACAGTCTCTCCCTTTCTGCAGAGACATGGCTCAGTTCTGCAGTTGCTGTTCCACATACTTCCATGCAGACACTTCAATCTGTACAGACCGCTTGTTCAGAGCCTGTGGTTCTGGTATTAGGCAAAGTACCTGCCAATCATGGTACCAACAGATGTCGTCCCGAAGACTTGGCCATTTGAACTTGTTTATGCCATGCCGTTGCATACACTTAACTTTCACACTCTGCCCTTCTGCATCCATGATGATACCTGGGTATGCTTCATTGTCATAATTAACGACGCACCACTCTCCAATGTGCTTTACCTCAATCATTTCCGGTCTCCTAGGATTATCTGGTGTCTTTCCCCATGCTGGGGACTTGTCAGATGAAACAGGAACATTAGCTAGAGTGACCTCTTGAAGGTTAAAGCAGGGGCAGTCCAAAACACCTTCCTCCCTTTTACACAGACATGAAATGTCTCTGTATTTCATTTGGCCGGGTGTCAGACTGATTGCTTGATGGATTCTCATAGTGCCTTTTATGGCAGCTATTGCAGGTACCTCAGGCTTTGATTCAATATCCCTCTCTGGGATGAAGAACAGCTCGACAGATGTGTCCAGGCTTTTCAGCTTGTTATACAAGCTCTGGGCATCAGGAATGTCTCCTCCATGGGCTACAATCCGGTCTGCTGACCTCTTGAGGGCCCCACCCACACCGTCTGGTGCCCCCTTCCCATGATTAGCCTCAAAGAAATTCCACGTTATTTCTTTGAAGCCATACTTGTAGGGTTCCGTTGAGAGGTAGAAGAAATTTCCCTTTTGTCGATACTGCGTTGCAGGCCCATCGCTGAAAAAATGAAGTGTGCTGACTTGAGGGTGTCGTTCTCTCACTACCTTCAGAACTGGATCAAGGTGGGCCCAGATGGCCACAGGGTCGTGTCTTCTGGAGGGTGATATGGAGCAGAAGGTGTGTGGCGCTTGTTCACCAGTGGTGTAGAGCACTCCAGTGTGCAGACTGGCCTGCTTGTGTGAGCCTCCAAAATGCACAGATTGTATTTCTTTGCTGTACTTACATGAGTAATTTTCACTAAAGTCTATATGCAAGAGGGACTCATTGTGCTTCAGACTCCTCCTGAGCTCCCTGTAGGCATCAAACTGCCATTTAATGTTGAAGACATGGCTCCTAAAATGGAGAAGCCTCTCCTGGAAATCTGTGTTAAGCTCATGCTCTGTTGTTGTTATCTCTCTTTTCACTGTTATTGTTGACACCTTCTCATCCTTCTTGATCTTTTCTGTCATCCACTGACATAAACGAATGTTCTCTTCTCCAGGGGTTTTCAGCATCGGGTGACAAGTTAGGAGGCATTCACTGCATTCACCATAAGCACAGACCTTGGCTTTCGGGTCACACATGGTTGCTTCAGACATTTCCTCAATATTTCTTGAGGACAGTAACCCTTGGCTCTGCAAGGCATTGGCAATAAATTGCAAGTTCTCATGTTTTTTGCAGAGACATGTGTCACGGTCAGAGGAAGAAGGGGTTACCACCCAAAAGGGTCTGAGACGGCAAAAGGAGGTGTATGACATTTGGCCAATGTGCTCAGAGAGAAACCTCCTATGCAAGTTCTTCATTGTATCAGTAAGCAACCTCTTTTGCATTTTTTTCTTCAGCCGTGTGACTGTTTGTTTGCGGCCAGTTGTCATTCGACTAACATCATCTCGAAGAAAAAATGATGTAACGTTCTTCCTAATCTCATTTCGACTGAAGCACCTCCTCCCACGGTAGGTCAGATCCACAGGGTACTTTGCTCTCTTCTTAGAGTAGCCAAAAGCAGTCTGGGCATGCTTTTGGAGCTTATACTTCTTAAGAATGTTTCCACTGACCACTTTTGCAATCAGCTGCTTCTCTCGGTTTGTTTTTGCATGTTCATATTTTCTTCTAATATCTTCAATCAGGGATGTATGGAAAAGAAGAGCTCTTTTGATGGGTGAATTCACTTTTTGATGTGCCAACAAAGCATTGACTTTTGTACGTGGTGATTTACGTATTTACGATTTGTACGCACTTTCTTTCTTGGCCCGATAGTACCTCTTCTTATATTTCTCAGTTTTACTTTTCTCTTTTGTGAGCTGTGCCTCTAATATTTCGATCTGTTTTTTCAGTTTTCTCTTCGAACTCCTTCGAATGCTTTCCCCTTGACGCCGTTGCCTGAAACACAAAATATTTGTAAGGATTTTTTTTAGCAAGTTAGTTGTCAATATGTCATTTTATGGGGACATAAACAGTTGATAATTGTCCTTCAAATAAATCTAAACTTTCTAAAAAGTCTCATCAGCTAAACTTCCAATGATCTAACCTGGAGGGCCCTGGCTCATGCTGATTTTCAGGAGTTTCAGCAGGGGAGTTGGGTGGTGTCTCTGACTGTAGCAAAGCACTGGCCCTGTTTCTGGCTCTGGCTTGACTTTTTGCCTCTCTCCATTTCTTTCTTTTTGCCCTCTTCTCTCTCTCACTTAGCTCATTGACACCATTCTTCTTTCCAGTCTCTCTGTCTTTTTTCCATTTGACCCTTTCTTTCTCAAGGTACTTTCTTCTTCTGTCTGGGTCAGCATCACGACGTTCCCGATATCTCCTTGCTATCTCAGCTCCTTTTGAACTCATTCCTTGAAAAAGACGATTCAAAATGTTCCCTTACACACTTTAATTGGCAGTCCCGGTAAACTAGGCTTGCATTATCAAACTAGGTTTGCTGATACCGATATCGCCAATTTTTTTTCCATATTGTCCATTCTCACTATGTATAGCATGTACTGTTATAAAATGTGTGTAATAGCTGTTGTAATATGTGTAACATTATCAGTATGTGGCCTAAACTATGCACATGTCCTTCCTGTCATGAACCATGTCCACCCTGTCATGGAAGGCTTGCTGACAGGGTGGACAATGACAGGGTGGACATTTTTGGCTTATGTTAACATTTGATGAGCACATGGTGGACATTCACTTAGAAACATGCTACAGTTAGCAAGCTGACTGTGTACTGTTTTACAAATATATTTCAAAGTTCTCATAGGTTTTTCTATCAAATGATATTTCACTATGACAGAGTGGACATGTTAAGCTTGACAACATCCAACTACACACATAATATGATGAAAATTATGAAACCTAAGTGTAAATACTTACTCTGCAACTAGACACTGCTTCAGCCTTCATTGAAGAAAGACAAAATGCTCATAGTGATGTCACTGAAAACATCAGTGGGTTTCTTAAAGGGGCAGTTACCCTTTAATGACAGGGTGGACAGCAATTTCAAGGACACATGCAAAATGTTCAATATGATTATGAAAATACAATATACATGATCAAAATTACTTGTTTTAGCAAATAACTTATTGTGGACAGTAAAACCATGTAAAGATTTTTTTGATTTAGTATAATTTAACCACTTATTACACACACTGTAGTTAGCAGAGCAGTGTGTGGGACATGCCAAAATCACGTACATCCAATGAAAAAAACAAAATAAATTGAAGGAAACACTTTTTTAGAGACTTATCATTCTACTGATATGTGTGCAAATGTTTGGCCACTTATAATAAGACCTCAGACTTTCATTATTCTGCTACATTTTCATGATGACTGAGTGAGTCTGATGAGGACACCAAAGGCACCTCATAGTGATATTGACTCAAGAGCAACCGATTTGAATTAATAATAACACTAGTAATAATCTATATTGATTAAATTTTACATTTTCTACAATCAAAATGTGTTGCATATCCTACATTATAAGGGCCTGATGTTTAAGAGGGCCAATGTTCCTTAAATAAACATGGAACAGAAATCGGTTATTTTTTATACCAAAGACATAGCTGATACTGAGACTTGTTGCTGGGTGTTACGAGAGGAACAACTCCCTTAATTAAACAGTTATTTCTGTAACCTGCACTATTGCAATCACTGGGTCAACAAATCTTTGGGAAGAGACCTTTATCTGATGTCCTTGTTCAGCAGGGGGCCGTGATTTAGTATGGGCTGCACCCACGGCCCACCGTGCCCTAACCAACCGACTCTGCTTCAACACACGGGCTGCGGTCTGCTGCAGCATCTAAAGCCCGGGTATTCACTGGGCAACAGTGCCCTCTAAAGGCAACTCTGGACTGGGAGTGCGATTACAACTAGATCCGCAGGAACACGCGCTAACTGAACGTGTGTGTCAGGATTTTTAATTAACGTATACATTACAGCGTTTGAGTCCTATGAATTGGAAAAAAAATGAAAAAAAAGAATAATATAATTGTAAAAATAAATAAAGAATGTCCAGTAATCTCACAAAAGTAATTTATTGTGCCTCTTGCTATTTATATGGCTTTTTCTTTGTATGACAAGAGTTGACATAAACTGAGGACAACAGCTTTGCCACGTTAACAGAAGAAAGATACTGTGAAAACACCCCCATTCTCAACATTTAGCTTGCATTGTCAAATGAAGGCCTGTGGGAGAATGATGAGGTCATCACACAGACACATTCTGTGACAGCACCATTCCGACGACTGAAAACATCCGGAACCAACACACACACACACACACACACACACACACACACACACACACACACACACACACACACACACACACACACACACACACACACACACTTGCTAACAAGACACTGCATATTCAGACGATGACATAAGCACTCAGTGGCAGCAGAAAGAACTTAATTGATATTGCTTCAGAGACGGACTTCCGTACATCCGCTGCACTTGGCACGCAAGAGGACTTACACAGACCTTTTGGCAACAAAGAAGAATATAAGTTGTACACGTAAAAACACTGCGGCCCCCTAAATTACTAAAGTACTGTCTGACAAGACGAACATGGGGTGGATAGAAGTGTTATTGGTGGAGGAGGATGAGAAGGCAGTTTACTGCAGCTACCGCCTACAGCTACAGCCCATGGCTACAGCCTCTGGCTATAGCTACAGCCCCCGGCTACAGCTACAGCCCATGGCTACAGCCTCTGGCTATAGCTACAGCCCATGGCTACAGCTACAGCCCATGGCTACAGCCTCTGGCTATAGCTACAGCCCCCGGCTACAGCTACAGCCCATGGCTACAGCCTCTGGCTATAGCTACTGCCCATGGCTACAGCCCCCGGCTACAGCTACAGCCCATGGCTACAGCCCCCGGCTCCAGCTACAGCCCATGGCTACAGCTACAGCCCATGGCTACAGCCCCCGGCTACAGCTACAGCCCATGGCTACAGCCTCTGGCTATAGCTACTGCCCATGGCTACAGCCTCTGGCTATAGCTACAGCCCATGGCTACAGCTACAGCCCATGGCTACAGCTACAGCCCATGGCTACAGCCTCTGGCTATAGCTACAGCCCCCGGCTACAGCTACAGCCCATGGCTACAGCCTCTGGCTATAGCTACTGCCCCCGGCTACAGCTATAGCCCATGGTTACAGCCTCTGGCTATAGCTACAGCCCATGGCTACAGCCCCCGGCTCCAGCTACAGCCCATGGCTACAGCTACAGCCCATGGCTACAGCCCCCGGCTACAGCTACAGCCCATGGCTACAGCCTCTGGCTATAGCTACTGCCCATGGCTACAGCCTCTGGCTATAGCTACAGCCCATGGCTACAGCTACAGCCCATGGCTACAGCCTCTGGCTATAGCTACAGCCCCCGGCTACAGCTACAGCCCATGGCTACAGCCTCTGGCTATAGCTACTGCCCCCGGCTACAGCTATAGCCCAAGGCTACAGCTACAGCCCATGGCTACAGCCTCTGGCTATAGCTACTGCCCCCGGCTACAGCTACAGCCCATGGCTACAGCTACAGCCCATGGCTACAGCCTCTGGCTATAGCTACTGCCCCCGGCTACAGCTACAGCCCATGGCTACAGCCTCTGGCTATAGCTACAGCCCATGGCTACAGCTACAGCCCATGGCTACAGCCTCTGGCTATAGCTACAGCCCATGGCTACAGCCCCCGGCTACAGCTACAGCCCATGGCTACAGCCTCTGGCTATAGCTACAGCCCATGGCTACAGCCTCTGGCTATAGCTACAGCCCATGGCTACAGCCCCCGGCTACAGCTACAGCCCATGGCTACAGCCCCCGGCTACAGCTACAGCCCATGGCTACAGCCTCTGGCTATAGCTACTGCCCCCTGGCTACAGTTACAGGTCAGGGCTTCAGCTACAAGTCCCCGGCAACAGTCCCCTGGCTACAGCCCAGGGCAGACTGCCATGTGGGGTTGTTATTCAGGCTTGTCGACCTCTATGTACACAAAGGGGTGGCAGAGCTGATCAAACAGAGACAAGACAACACACACACACATAAATATTGCCTGTTTCTAGCGTTGCCTGAGAGCCGCTAGGGTTTGGTCCTGACTGGGGAGCCCTGAGTCTGAGGTTTTTTTTTCTTCCCAATGTTGTCTTCCGCAAGGATTCCTGTGTTCTGGCTGCACATGACCTTCTTCTACTCTTGTTGGAGCGTAATCAGGAACATTACCGTCGACCGGGAAAGGGGTTTGCTGTGGGCGCGTGCTGGTGTGTCTGATCATGTGCAGGTGTGTATTTATCTGTTCTGACATCATCGGGGGGTGCTCTAGGTTTGATTGTAACTAATGTGTTTCGGTCCGTCAGGTGACGGGCCTAATGGCCGTTATCTGACGGACTGACTGTAAATCTCTGGGGGCTTGGTAGACGATGCGCCCCACTGCAGTGACATGATCTGAAAAGTGCTACATATACGGCCAAGTATAAATCTAGCAGGCACTCAACACCAGGTTGCCACATCTGTTACGGCTGGAGGGACAGTGAAAGGAGTGTGTGTGTGTGTGTGTGTGTGTGTGTGTGTGTGCATTCACGCACACGTGTTTTAGTGCCTAATCGTGTCTATGTATACGTGTGTGTGTGTGTGTGTGTGTGTGTATGTGTGTGAGTGTGCACATGCATTTTAGTGCCTGGTTGTGTCTGTGTACACAAGTATGTCTGTGTGTGTGTTTATGTGTCTGTGTAAATGCATTTTAGTGCCTACTTTTGTGTTTTGTCTGTGTATCTTAGTATGTGTACGTGTATCATTTGGCCTGCATGTGTGTGTGTGTGTGTGTGTGTGTGTGTGTGTGTGTGTGTGTGTGTGTGTGTGTGTGTGTGTGTGTGTGTGTGTGTGTGTGTGTGTTTGTGTGGGGTGTGTTTATGTATGTGTGTGGGTGTGTGTGTGTGTGTGTATGTGCCTAACATATAACTGCGTCTGCAGTGAAGATCAGTTAAGCATGGCGGGGGTCCCTGGCAGATGGCCAAGACCTCCGTTCCTAGCTATGGCGCATAGATAAGATTCCTAAACTGACAGCACATGTTTGTCGCAACAAGAGCAAAATAGAATAATGCCAGTTCCCTGATAACACCAACTGGTTGAGTCACTGTAACACATTATAGTCTACTGAGCAGATTATCATTGACATCTACAGTAAGCCAAAGTGCCCAAAATAAGACCCCAGCTAAGCATTGGTAAAGACCCAGCCAACCTCCATGAATATCTTCTCAGGAAAGCTCTTCAAAAACAATACAACCAACAACAAAAAGAAACTCATCTAAGGAATTCATATAAAAACCAGATTAACAATAAAGACAACAATATAATGGGATATAGATATGTATGGGCTTATTCATAAAATGCAAAAAAAAAGACAAAGAAAAGCACATCTGAAAACAATACTTAAAGCGAAACAAAAAAAAAAAGCAAACAAGAGATAAGCATATTCGGTTTGGTTTCGCCCTATATAAAAGTGTGCTATTTGCAACCCATTAAAAATCAACGGTTCACTTCTGCTGTTGAGTTTGGCCATTCCTGTATTTAGATACACAAAGTAGCGTACAAAAAGAGACATTAAAACGTTCTCCCAAAAAGAGTGAGTGTTTTTTTTTTGCTTTCTGTGGGTCAGACGCCGTCGCTGGCAGATGAGCCAGGAGTTCATACAGTCGTGTCTCTTCTCTTTGTTCTCATATTTTTTATTGCATCCTGGGCGTGCCACTTATCATGGAGCTCGCGGCCTGAGTTAAAACACGAGGACAATGCCCTGCTGTGTTCTGATGAGTAGGACACATTGATGTGCAGCAGGGGGGGGGGGGGGGGGGGGGGTACAAGGGAGAGGGGGCAGGTTTGTAAAAGGCCAGCATTTCTTGGGGCATGAGTGAGAGGTGTGTGTGTGTGTGTGTGTGTGTGTGTCTGTGTGTGTGTGTGTGTGTGTGTGTCTGTGTGTCTGTGTGTGCGCGTGGGCGTGTGCGTGCGTGCATGAGTCTGTATACAAGATGCTCCCGTGTTGCTCACTGGGCCCGTCCCAGGTGGGCACCAGGTTTGCGTTCCCCGTCCATGTTGTCCAGGGCTCCCCAGGCCTCCCCCTCACTGTCTGACGCCCTGTCCCGCTCCTCATCCAGGCCGTCGTCATACTCCTCCTCCTCCTCCTCCTCCTCCTCATCCTCCTCCTCCTCCTCCTCCTCCGGGGAGGGCTGGATGCCGCGCCCCGCCGCCCAGCCGTCGTCCGCGTCCTCCACCTCCTGCTTCATGACGGGGACGGCCGGGGGAGGGGGCGGGGGAGGGGGCGGGGGCGGCGTGCTTTCGCTGCGCTCCGTCTGGTCCTCGAAGGCCTCCGGGTTCTCCAGCATCTCCCGGATCAGCGGTGGCATGGGCCCCGGGATCTCCATCTTCAGGGTGATGGCTCTCTCCGCCCCTGCACACGCACACACACACACACACACACACACACACACACACACACACACACACACACACACACATGCATACGCACACCAAACACCAAACACACACACACACATATACACACACACACACACCAAACACACACACACACACACACACCAAACAAACACACACACACACACACGCACACCAAACACCAAACACACACACATATACGCACACACACATATACACACACACCAAACACACACACACACACACCAAACACACACACACACACACACACCAAACAAACACACACATACACACACACACACACACACCAAACACACACACACACACACACACACACACACACACGCATGCACAGAGGACAGTGAGCATAGAATGTCAGACACAGGCTATGAATTGTCATAATAATAATTATGGGATGCTAGAATATGGTTTCCTATGGGTACAATCTGGCAAATAGGCAAGGCGTGCCTACATGTAACATGGGCGGAACTTTGATTGTATGCATTTCTAGGTCGGCAGTCAATGAATTACATCGATGTAGTGTTTTCCTAGCCCCTCAATCTATTGAACAAACGTAATGCATTTAATCACATTCAATTACTGTTGTGATGTTGGCCATAAACTAGAAGTAGCTGAAGAATCTCCCTGTAGGGAATCTTAGCAGGACTAACAACCTTTGTAACCAGCCGGGCATTGGGGCCCATTGGTTTTGTGATTGAGGACAGTGAGTGGCACTACTGACCCTTGGTGCTGATGCCCCGCAGGTCAGTGATCTTCATTAGCATGCGGGGGAACATGTGAGGTTTGTTGGGGCGACGGCGGCGGGCGTAGATCTTCAGGGCCTCCAGCAGAGGCTCTTGAAGCTTGTCCACCTTCTGGGGCTCCTCCAGGTCCATGCGGTCTGAGGAGGACAACCAGGGAAGGACCGTTTAACACACAGTGGTGCATGATGGATGTTATTTGTGTATCAAATGAGTCACTAAGCTAAGATTCAATACATTTCACATGTGGTAATTTATATTTAGTTTTTGGAAAAGGGGTTAGGCATCTTGCTTAGGGATGTCTACAGATAAGCCTCAGGTCATTGGGGATCAAACCCAGTACCTTTTGGCTGGGAGTCGAACACCCTAGCGACTAACATGTCCTTTAAATATCAAAATGTAAAAAAAAAAAAAATCCTTTTTGGGAGTGACGACTGCCAATACAATGCCTGCAGTACCTCCACAGATGAGGCAGATGGCGCTGAGAAGGCCGGTCTCCGTGTCGTCCATCTCCAGGGGAAGCAGTTGGCCAGCGAAGGCGAACACCAGGTCTGTGAGTGGGCCGAAGCCGGCGTTGTGCATCTGAGTGCGGTTCAGAGTCAGTCCATCCGAGAATGTCATGGTGTCCTGTTCCGGAGTGTAGCGCGTGCAGATCCTCAGCATCTTAATGAAAACAAACCAGAAAAATGGAATTAGATGACATGTTCATTATCCAAAAGCAATTTACCAACAACAAAAAAGGCAGCTAAGTATGATGTACTTTTGAGCAGTGTCCACCATTACCTCGCCATATGAACAATCCCTACCAAGTTGCAATGACATCTTTTAACCAGCAGGGGTCAGTATTCCCTTATCAGAGACTGCACTTCAGTTATTCCAATAGATGTGTTCTTGTGTCAAAACCGAGTGTGTGTGTAGAAGATGGGGAAGGAGGGGGGTGAAAACAAAGTGTGCCTCCTACCAGTATGTCCAGGCAGGCTGATTTCAGCAGGGTGATCTGGTCCGCAATAGTGAGGGTGGTGAATCCAGGAAGCCGTTTGGCAAATTCCACGATCTTGATGATGCATTTGGTGGAGAGCTCACTGAACTTGTCCCACAGGCCGAGGTCCAGCTGGACACGGTGGTCCGAGCTGGAGTTCTGCACCACACACACACACACACACACACACACACACACACACACACACACACACACACACACACACACACACACACACACACACAATAAGCATGTTGTAACAGGGGGAGATGTGCAACCCTGTTTGCATGGAGGGGTGCAACACATTTACATAGTACATCAATCAGAGAAAAGCCCATTTACATTCTGCATCCATCATGCAGAGGCCTCACAGATGGCCTAATGGGAAAGTGAATTAGTGAGGCACACCACAGAGTTGGGAAAGCTATGGTGAATTTACGCCTTTGCATGAAACCTCGGAGCCCGGTGATATCAGCATACCACAGCGTTGTCACACAGGAGCACAACAACGCGACCGAGAGTACAGAGAGCGGTTTCGTTTTGTGTGTTGGTGTGTGTGTGTGTGTGTGTGTGTGTGTGTGTGTATGGGATGTATGGGATGCGTTAAGGTTTAAGGTTAGGGTAAGGACTCTCAGTGGTGAGTTCGAGCTTAGAGAGTCAGAGTGAGAGGTTGAAACTCATAGAGGTGTAGCGTTAGGTTTTAGGGTTAGCGTTTGGGTTAGGGTTAGGGTTAGACCCCGGTTACAATGCTGGGGTGGAGTTACACAGGGTTTCCTGTTTGGTTATGGAGATTTTCGTCCAAACTCGGAGAGAAACACATTCGAGAGTGACAACATGGAGGTTTCCGAAGACGATTTAAAAATATTTCTTCAACAGTGGGCAGTCTACTACACGGGTTTGATTTCAAACATTTAAAGATACTTTGCCTGTCCGGACAGGACGTTTTAGCCTGTCTTCCAACCCATGCTAAAACGGCGAGGTCTAGCTTGTTTGTGCTCTTCGGATGCATATTTGTAATTAGACTTCCAACAGGATCAGCTGCAGCAGCACTAGCGTGACTGTAGAAGAGGCTTGCAATCGGTGCACAGCGTCTTGAGTTTTTGCCTAGTAGTATTAGTTCATTTTCGTTTTAGAAAGATAGACGTTTCTTTAGTCCCTTCCAATCGATGGTGAGCTATATCATTTTCCAGATATGACAGTCGAGGTAACCGCGCCCCTAAAGTTACCCGCTCCGAGGAACATGATTGGTCGAAACAAATTTGAAGCATAAGAAAGTGAAACACCCCCTTTCACAGATTTGGGTTTGTCTGCTCTCAGACTTCAGAAGTGAATCTAAAGTGTGATTGGTGAGACCAGGGTTAGAGGAAGGGTTAGGGGTGATTACTTACGGTGGTGTATTTGCCCAGCTGGCCCAGAGAGGGGAAGGTCTCCTGGTGAGCTTTGCTGACTTTGTTGACCAGCTCCTCCATCTCTCCGCTCAGCTCGTAGCTCTCCGGAAGAACCACCTCCTCCTTCACCTCCTTCTTCTTCTTGTTCCTGTCATTACGCACCGCTGAGAGAGAGAGAGAGAGAGAGAGAGAGAGAGAGAGAGAGAGAGAGAAAAAAAGAGCGACAGAGAGAGAGAGAGACGGAAGAAAAGAGAAGTTAGATTGATTTAGAAGAAGATATTTTCCTCTCTGTTGATTAAGAAATAAAACAGCACTCTTGTGCTAAGGGTAATGTGCACACACATACACAAGTACACACACACACACACACACACACACACACACAACAACAACACACAAAGGAAACGTCAGGTTCCTGTTTTACATCACTAATCACATGTCCAATCATCTCCTGCTTGGCGCTCATGCTTCATGTCCTTCGCTGCGTCCAGAGAGGCTGCGGTCTCAGTGAGCGCACTGGGACAAACCAGAGCTCTGACAACTTTATCACTCCACTTCCTCTGGCTTCGCCGGGACACCGGCTCTCTGCCCCTTATCACACACTCTCTTCCTCGTCCTTCGCTATGTCGTGCACTTGACCGCCACACATACCACCCCCCCCCCCCCACCCCCCCCCCCCACCCCCCTAACCTCCTCCTCCCATTCTTTCCTTCCTCGCAGGATATCCAGTAATAGCGGCGGCACAATGTGTTCCCGGCCTTAACACACATCCCACACAAACATTACACCCACATGCATGTCCCACAGGGCTCCCTGAGAACCGGGGGGGCACACACTGAATAGAAGCCCTTTATAAAGGGCCCTGCTGCGAAGGAGTAGGAGCATACCGTGACACCGTAGTGGGGATGGATTGGTTTCCCTGATGAGGGGGATTATAAAATAACAAATTAAAAAGTGTGGGAGTCCTTCCCCTCACGTTGTCTTTGCAACAACTCAACCCAAGCCTCCTTCTGTCCTCTCGGGGCAATGGCAGAGCAACATTAATGAAACCGGAGACTTGGCTTTGCCAGAGAAGAAGAAGAAGAAGAAGGGCGTCAGGTTCAGTGGTTTAGCAGGAAGTCAGAGTCATTTCATTAAGTGATTAGTCATATGGTTGACACGGTGCCCTGCCTCGCCCACGGTCACCACCCTGCTAAGCTCATCCCCCACCACGCTTTTGTCTGCTGGCCGTCCTGAACGCCCTCTGACAGACTCCAGTTTGCACAACCCAATTCTGATAGTGTCATGACTCAACATGACAATAAATAAAATCTCGGTGTTCGACGTGAAACTACAGAGTAAATGTCAGTCATGCGCGAGACAAACTGCAATGGCAAACACATTGCGCAACAATGGAGTGCCATGCAGTGGTGTTACAGGCTTGAATAGATTTAGCTCACCTTCTTTGGACATGCCGACCTCAAAGCACTTCTGCAGCCGGCAGTACTGGCAGCGGTTCCGGGTCACCTTGTTGATCTGACAGTTCTTGTCCCGGTGGCAGGTGTACACCATGTTCTTCTGGATACTGCGCCGGAAGAAACCCTGGTGGAAGAGAGCGGGGAGGGATGATGACGAGAGTACAGGGAGGGAGGGTGGGCGAGAGACACAGAGAGACAGAGAGAGAGAGAGAGAGAGACAGAGAGAGAGAGAGAGAGAGAGAGAGAGAGAGACAGAGAGAGAGACAGAGAGAGATAGAGAAAGACAGAGAGAGAGAGAGACAGAGAGAGACAGAGAGAGGGAGAGACAGAGAAAGAGAGAGAGAGACACACACAAAGGAGAGAAAGAGAGAGAGAGAGAGAGAGAGAGCAGGTATACAGTTGATTCATTGTACTCAAATCTCTGAATGACACATTTTGACATTGATATGTTTTGATTTCCATCTCCTCTGATTTCATCTCTATCCCCTTCAAAAGGCCGTGTTTGAAAAAGAGGATTAAGAAAACATGTTCGTGGGTTTTATGATCCTTAGCTCGACTATTATAATTGTGTTCCCTCTCTGCCTCCATCCAGCCATGCTACCTGACCTACTTTACCGAAGTCACTAGATCAGTGGACTCCTGAAACACGCCTCCCACGCTCCTTCTGCCTACTCTGTCCTGATCCACGTGAGGCCAGAATAGTACCACTATTTATGGGAGAATGGAATATTCCCAATACAACAATATTTTCCAAAGGAGTTAACGCAAAAAATATATATTAAAAAATAGGACTACTAGGCATGAAAGATGTGTCTAATCACAAAGTCCTGGTAATACAGTCATTCATCAATTGAATATATTGTTCTAGTGACCCCCCAACACTGAGGAGTCTAGACCTTTCTGTAGTAAGTTAATGAATGAGATGGGTACTCTAAGGGTAGTCTGGATCAACCTGGGTCCTTGATAAGCGGTTGAGAACACAGAGTTGGCTTCATGGTGTAATATTCATGTATTCCAGCAGGGGGACATGGCAGACACCTGCGCTGAGGACAGTGGCGCTCACCTTGCAGCCCTCACAGGAGCTGACCCCGTAGTGGTAGCCAGAGGACTTGTCCTGGCACACGAAGCAGGGCTTGTAGACGCGCGGTGGGGGGGGCGGAGACGGGGAGCTGGGCACCATCTCCTCTGAGCTGGTGCTCTGGGTCTCCACCGCTGTGGACCGGAACAAATACAACAAATTCATGTCTTTGGCCAATGACACCAATCACGTTTCAGGAAATGTCAACTTGTCAGCATGGGCCGTGTCATTGCATCAGCCGATGATGTGGTCGCTGACGGAAGCTGTCTCTTTTGGTTTGACTTGGTGTGCAGAGCCCACAGGATGGGTGGCGTAACGTCATATTTGGTTGATGAACATAATGCCCATAGGCATGATATTTGACACGTGATATTTGATCCGATACAGAAGATAGAGTGAGAGGGAGAGAGGTAAAGTGATGAAACAAACACACGCACACACTAGTTGTTGTCTCCAGCTTCCTATCTTCACCTCAAGGAGCATCTCTCGTGTGGGGTGTCAGCGTTTTGTTTTGAAGCAGAGGAGGGCGGGAGGAAGGGGTAATCGATGGACGAGAGAGGCAATAACAGAAAGGGTTTTTGTTGTTGTTTTTTCTAGGGCGTGATGTGGAGGAGTGGCTGGTTGACAGCTTCCCTTCTAGGCAAGCTGGGAGAGGTGAGAGTATAGCTCATTCCTCATTCCAAAGGGCTGATTAACACTGTCAACATCCTAAACACACACACACACACACACACACACACACACGGACAGGAGTTATTCAAGGCTTTTCTTCTCCTTTTCAAACTAAAGTAGGGCTGTGGCCTCAGTTCTACCTTGAGTCACACGTTGACTAAACGAAACGTTCCTCTGCTATGCTCCGCTGCGCTGAGAGACGCATGATCCCTGTGCACAGCCAAGGGGAACCTATGGATTCTGCTTCATCCCAAGAGGGAGCCAACTTTCAAACCACAGGCCCCACATCACACATGCAGGCCCGCACACACTCACAGAAACACATGTTCATGTCCCGTCCCCCCGTCCCCCCACCCCCCTTCAACAGCACTTCTTTCAACTTTCACCCATGGTCAACCTCAAAATTTCAACCCCCCCCCCCCCCCCCCCCCCCACCCTCCTAACTTTGCATCTCACCAACCCCTGACACACAAACCCTATTTTTCTCTTGTTTCCTGGCCCTAAATTCCTCAGTGCAGCCCTGCCAGGATTTAATAGAGGCCCAGGCTCGTAAGGCGGCCTATAAAGGCGGTCCCATGGCTGGGCTGGAGGCCCCAGCCCGGCTGGTCCTCACTTTATTGGGACCCAGTCACCTTGGGCAGCTATTCACACCACCAGCTGTAGCCCCCAGCCCATAAAAAAAGCCAATCATAAAATAAAAAACAGTGAGGCTCTAAAATTCTAACTTTTACAGCCCACACCTCCCCCTATAGCACCTTCAATGGAAAGCAGAGAGGGCTAGCCTAAACTTAACCTACACCCCCCCCCCCCCCTCCACTCTCTCACACCCCAGCCAGAGTCACAAACCACCAGCTTGGCTTTTACAAGACGGGGGCTGGAGGGGCAAGGGGACACTTCAAAAAGAAGAAAAAAGGGGTATAAAATTAGGAATTTGATCAAAAAGAGAATGAGGCTGAGAGGAGAGGTAGACGGCAAGACGCAGCCACTCCCGGGGGCAAGTCTTTGTTCAAGAGCAAGATGACCATTAGGACAATTACTACAACTAATACTGCCACTGCCACTACTACTGCTACAACCGCTACTTTACTGCTAACACTACTGCTACGCTACTAGTGCTAGTGCTGAGATTGGCAGGTAGCGACCTCATTAAAGACAGCAACAACATTTTTTGCAGACATTTTGTCATTTGTTGCCTGCACCACCGACATCTGCTTTTCATATCCATTTTCTTTTATATTCAACTATTCTTAATACTGCAAAGCACTGTTCTTGCTTTGAAAACCCCACTTTGCTGGAGGCAAATCTGTTTTCTGTTAGCTTTAGGAGCGATCCTAGAGCCAAATGTGCAGATCAATCTGAAAAAGCTGACGTTTGCGCCGGCTGAATGTTTCTACAGTGTTCCTCGCGTGTCCTCTGGCCAGAATGTAACAAAGAGGGGGGTCATGGAGAGAGCACAGACCCCCTGAACACACTGTGAACCTCCATGTTTATGCAATAATATAATAACAGCAGAGCAAATGAGGCTTCGCACAGAGTGTTGACAATCCGCTTTGGAAGAAAAAAGCTGAAACCAAAACCCATGTGCAGTCGAGAAACAAACCCTGACTGATTACGTCTGAATAGAACAGAGTTATTTCCTTGAGAAAACTGAGGATGGGACTTCATTGAGTGAAGTAGAAAAAAGAAGGGCATCATCAGGATCAATCAGCACATTGAACCTGGTCCCTGCAGTAGAACATGACTCCTTCTACCACCCCCACCCCAAGCCAGCCCTGAGCTCATTCAGCTTCTCCACCCCCCCCCCCCCCCACCCCCTACTCTCCCCTCTATCTACACAGCCCTCCCCACTTACCCCAGGGCCTGTACTCAGAGGGCCCTTTCAGGGGCCACCCTGCCCCCCCCACCCCCCCCCCCACCCCCACCCCCACCCTCCCCCTGCCCCCGGTCTCCTCAGCTCTGCTCATCACTGTTTAGAAAACAAAGGCCTGCGAAATGAGAGGGCCTCCTTATCAGCACCGTCGAGGCCTGG
>JACYXH010000160.1:392500-397500 GCA_026745465.1 Lota lota
GGGGGGGGGGGGGGGGGGGGGGGGGGGGGGGGGGGGGGGGGGGGGGGGGGGGGGGGGGGGGGGGGGGGGGGGGGGGGGGGGATACACACTGGGGGGGGAGTGATACAACACGTGCACTATTCATGCACGTGCACACTTCTATATGTGGTTCCCTTTTCTAGAGTTTGATTCTTGATGTCCTTCATTCCTACAGCTTTATAAAAAGGACCTGAATCTAAACTCACATTGGCATGGTCCTGCATGGACAGCAACATGTGGTATCTGTTGAGACATCTGCATTTCTAGCCCTGCAGTGAGTAAAGAGCAAAGGCAACTACAGAGAATTAAGCTAACAAAAGAGAAAATAAAATGGGCTTCCTGTTGTTGAAAATGACTTGTGGGCCAGTGGTATTTCTGATTCACTGCATTACTGGTACCTGTCTTTACATTTCCCTGACTTGGCACACACCCTCTTACACACTCACTCAGTCACTCAGTCAGCCGGAAGGACTTTAAGAAACTTCTGCTTTGAATTCCCTAGTTGAGTAATGACACATGATGGTGCCTCATTTCTCACCATTTAGCTAAGAAACCAACCGCTGGGGCCTGTCTCTCTGTCTGGGCATAAAGATAAACAATTCAGAAAACCAACAGTTTTGTGATTCATTTCATCTGTTGTCTCCTCCATTTTGACTCCCTGACAGTTCAGTCACAGATAGGGTATGCTCATGGGTGGCTACAACAATCTGCCAAAAAAGAAGAAAGCTCTGTAGTTTGAACCACACCATCATTCTTGAATGAATACATTTGAGTTAAAAACCCTCTGCTTCTGCACTGGGTGTCTTACAGAGATCAGTCCGTCCAGTCTTAAGTGTGTCCCTATTAATCCTTTTGGTTTTGGTTCAAGTTTGTAGCTAACAGTGGAGCAATAACTGACCACCGCCTGTTAGTGGACACGCAGCGCATCCTGTTCTTCCTCCTCACCCCCACAAGCGGGATTGGAGGGAAAGTTGCACTTTGACTCGTAAATTTCAGTTCCCAAGTACCCAAGTTGCCTATCAACAGAATACATTAAAAGCTGGTGCAGATATTGCGCCATGGCCTGTATCCCGTGCCCGTGTCTGGTAAAGTCGTTTAATGTAGCACTGTGGTCGAACTTCCTTCTTGGTTGGGGACTGGACAACGTATACCTTTTCCTCCTCACTGGTCACCAAGGTACAAAATAGCTAGCAAGGGTGGCTATACGCTTCACCAGAACCAAAGAGAGAGAGAGAGACACACACACACACACACACACACACACACACACAAGGAAATGCACAAACAAACCACAGTAGAATATAAAACGAAGCAATGCCTGTTTCCCATGTAACGGCCGTTACACACACGCACATGTGCCAGAATCTGACTAATATCTCACTGCTCACATGCCCCCCCCCCCCCTCCCCTCCCCTCCCCTCCCCGCCCACCCTGGGTCCCAACAGAGACTCCAGCCCAGGGGCTGAACTCAGGGCTTGTGGTCCACCAGTAAACCCTCCTCTTCCCAGCACACTCCCTGCGTAAACACAGCCAGCCCACTCCCACCCAGGCCAGGGACAGTTGGGCTCATCTGGGTTTTCCAGTACCAACACGGCCGGTTCTCCAAACAGTGGGTCCTAGCAACTCTGGACCGCGACCCTTGGTCAACAACACAGCCTCCTCCTCCCCTTGCCCTCACACATGGTTCTGAATGGACGTATACATACTCCTCTGTGTGTGTACGCCCATATTCAGCGCACACACACACACACACATGCCAGAGATTAATACGGTACGTTTAGTGCGTGTTTGCAATAAACGCTGAGTTGATTTTTTTCAAGGCGCCTAAACTTGTACTCACAGGCGCAGGCCAACCGACGCCAAGATACACAAGACGATACAAAACTCACACATCCACTCGGAGGCTGCCAATCTCCCACGCCCCTGTTCCAGCGACAATGCGTCTCGCGGCCAAGAGCTGTTCTCAGGAACCAGCCACCGCTGCTGCCCTGCCAGACAGGGAGGTGTTAGGGGGTGGGCAGGAGCGAGGAACAACACCCTCCGTGACCAGCTAACTGTTATGATAGCACGGTTCTGAACGGGCACGTTTTCGAATCCTGGGTCTCAGGCTGCCGGTGCGATGCACAACAAGGTTACTGTCAGAGCCTGCAGTCTCTCCGCCGCAAGCCTGTCCCGTCATGTTGAACCTGTGCAACCTCTCTTTACGCTCCACAGCGAACTGACGCAGTTGACGGTAGCACTGTGAACCCGACGGAGGTGACGGAGGTGACGGAGGCGAACCCACAAAAAGCATGCGTTGTCCCCGCTGAGGGTGGCTAGGAGGAGAGGCCCAGCCGGTCAGTCTGGGGCCCACGGGTCGGCCCTAACCCTGGCGGTTGCGCCCCGCATGTCGACGGTGTGTTTACAGGAGTGTGAGGGACGCCGCGGAGGGGGCTGTTAACTGCAGCTAGAGCAGAGCCGGAATCCAACGCAGACGTGTGGAATCCAGCCGGGCACATCTTCCGTCCGTCTGTCCGTCCGTCCATCTGTCCGCCTGTCTGCCTGCCTGTCTCTCGGCAGGTTTGACACGGCCGACTTGGTGCCAGGGATGACAGCAAACCCTTCGCACACACACACACTATCTCACGCACACATGATTGTGTGGATGGTTTAGTGGGAAATCACCTATTGTTATTCACACGCAATAAACGGCTTGTAAAAAGCGAGCCGCTGCCAGAACTACTTGTGTTTATTCTTAAGCTGTTGAAGGGTTTAAACTACTAGTTAAACTGTTTAAACTGTTATTACTGTTATTATATGTTCCTGTCCTGTGGGAGCAGCCCAACACAAACACAAACAGCAAATCTTTAAATACTAGGACATTTTCTATTGACAGCAAAGTCGTCCTCCCATGTCATTCAGTAAGTACATGTATTGTTAGCATTTAAGTCAAGCACTTTACGTTCTGATTAGCTGGAGGTCCAAAATCACGAAAACCACGTCCAATATTACATAAAGGCATTTGATTGAATGTAACCCTCAGTGAGTCATATTCCGAATGTATAGGAATTCGCCCCTATAGGGGACTATTCTTTTCTGTCCGACTGGCTGTGGCTACAGCCGCAGGACAACAGAAGGCTCCTGTCTTTGTTACAGAATTAACTATGCGGTGACCCTGGATCAGCTGACTGCTTCAGCCTGTAACTTGTACACATTTATCTGACATTATCTTGATGGGATCAACAGCTTCTTGGATGTACAACAGCACTGACAAGTCCACATTCCAACTACACACACAACTACAGATATGTCATTATCTCTGCCCCCCCCCCCCCCCCGCCCCTCTCTCTCGTTCTCCATTCCTCTCTATCTTGAACACAGACACAATCACAAACACACAGCAACCCCCCCCCCCCCTCCTCCTGAACCAGATACCACTATCTATTTCCAACACAGCCCCCCCCCCCCCCTCCCCCCCCCCTCTCAGGCATTCTAATCTTTTAATTGAATCTTTTGTAATTACAATGAAATAAGTGCAGACTTCCATCAGGGTGCAAAATGATCAGCCCCAATGTGCCAGTGGTCACTGGAAGCCCCTCTCTCGCCACACTGCAGCCTGGCTACAGAACCAGCCCGTTCTCAGTCAGCGTCGCACATCTGATCAGCACATTGGGGGCGGAAACAAAGAGCTGTATGTGTGTGTACGTGTGTGTGTGTGTGTGTGTGTGTGTGTGTGTGTGTGTGTGTGTGTGTGTGTGTGTGTGCGAGGGCACACTTGGACGTATGTTTGGCTCGGCCGGCTACACGCCGATGGACTCCTGTGAACATCGGCTGAAAGATACACATCTCCGGCCAGCGTCAAGACAGAACAACACACAGACGAGCCGTGTGAGCTCACACACACCACACCACACACACCACACACCACACACACACCACACACCACACACCACACACACATACCACACACACCACACACACCACACACACCACACACACCACACACACACCACACACCACACACACACCACACACCACACACACACCACACACCACACACACCACACACACCACACACACACCACACACACCACACACACCACAAACACCACACACACCACACCACACCACACACACCACACACCACATACCACACACACCACACACACCACACACACCACACACCACCACGCACACCACACACCACACACCACACACCACACACACCACACCGCACACACCACACACATACACCACACACCACACACACACCACACACACACCACACACACCACACACACCACACACACCACACACACACACCACACACACCACACACACCACACACACACACCACACACACCACACACACCACACACACCACACACACCATACACACACCCCACACACACACCACACACACCACACACACCACACACAACACACACCACAAACACACCACAAACACACCACACACACAAACACACACCACACACATACCACACACATACCACACACACCACACACACACACACCACAAATACACCACACACGCCACACACACCACACACACCACACACACACACCACACACACACCACACACACCGCAAACACACCACAAACACACCACAAACACACCACACACACCTCCCCTTCTGCTGACCCTGGACAAACCGGCCAGGGCTAATTGCCTCATTCTTCTAAGCAAATGAACATTGACAGAGAGGGGATCCGTCTGCATAGACTCTCACAAATGGCTTCTCCGGCAGTTGACTAATTTAGTTCTCATTGATGTATGGCTAAATCAGTGTCCATTATCCTTATGCATGGGCCAGCTCTGATGCAGCAGGACCTCTGTGGCATAAGGCACTTAGGATCATAATGTGGCTCCCTGGCTTGAAATGCTTCCCAGTGCTCCGAGGAGAGCGACAAACTTCTGCCACACAGGGTGATGATCTGACATTGGCCAGGCTGTAGCCTCTCTCTAACCTCTGACATTGAG
>JACYXH010000160.1:417500-427500 GCA_026745465.1 Lota lota
CACAGTGACATCGCCGGTGGGGGTGGGGGGGGGGGCGGGGGGGGGGGGGGGGGGAGGGGGGGGTATAAACGGGTGGCGGCGTGCCCGGAAAAAAAGAGTGACAATCTTTCCAGACATGCACACGTTTGCAGTGCGCAGCCTCTGCAATGCAAACACATGGACTCAGTCACACACGCACGCACACACACACACACACACACACACACACACACACACACACACACACACACACACACACACACACACACCCATGCCCATTAACTTATAGTCACACACTTGGTGTAAGACACACACACACATACATGATGTGTGGACTCCGTTTCATCAGGTACACACACACACACACACACACACAAACAAACATGTGCAGATGTGTGCCCCCCCCCCTGCCTTTTCCACAGGGCTCTGGCCTCCTCCCGCTCCTCTCTCAACAGAGCCAGTTAATTACACCCTCCTGCTGCAGGCAGCTTCAAACCACCGCTCATTTAGAGGTTCCATTACAGTAAACTGTTCCACATGTTCCGCCAAGGCCCAGGCAGGCTCCGATGGCCACGTTTCAGGAAGGAACCGTTTCACGATAGGCTCCCCCCCCCCCCCCCCCCCCCCCCCCCCCCCCAACACACACACACACGCACACACACACACACATAGCCCCACAGTCCTGCCAACGGATTCGGTCCTGCCACCCCTCTCTGCCTCACCTTCCCTTCTCCTCTTCCCTCCTCCTCTTCCCTCCTCCTCTTCCCTCCTCGGTCCTTTCCCAAGGCTGCTTTTCATCTCAGCTCTAGTTGGAAAATCTGTTGATTTTCCTAACCTTCCCCCCCCGCCCCCCGCCATACGGTAAACTCTCTGTAATCATGTTCTTACACACAATCACCCCCGACACCCGCCCTCCCCCTCCGACTATCCCTTACTCCCCCTGGTCTCCCCACATTTTCTCCCCCCTTGTGCCGCTTATACAACAACTACCAAGACCAACTACCAAGAGCTGCAAACTCAAGAGAACATCCCTTAACCCACGAGAACATCCCTTAACACACAAGAACATCCCTTAACACACGAGAACATCCCTTAACCCACGAGAACATCCCTTAACCCACGAGAACATCACTTAACACACGAGAACATCACTTAACCCACGAGAACATCCCTTAACCCACGAGAACATCACTTAACACACGAGAACATCCCTTAACACACGAGAACATCCCTTAACACACGAGAACATCACTTAACACACGAGAACATCACTTAACACACGAGAACATCCCTTAACACACGAGAACATCCCTTAACACACGAGAACATCACTTAACCCACGAGAACATCCCTTAACACACGAGAACATCACTTAACACACGAGAACATCCCTTAACACACGAGAACATCACTTAACACACGAGAACATCCCTTAACATACGAGAACATCCCTTAACACACGAGAACATCACTTAACACACGAGAACATCACTTAACACACGAGAACATCCCTTAACACACGAGAACATCACTTAGTATGTGTATCATTTGGCCTGCATGTGTGTGTGTGTGTGGGGGGGGGGGGTGTCTGTGTATGTGTGTGTGTGTGCGCATGCACGTGCGTGTTATGAGTGTGGACTTGGCCGATTTTGGGGTCTGTTTGAGAATCTGCCTCATGAACTCCATGAAGCCCCATAAAGACAGCAAACTTTCAATGAGTACTGGGGGGAACAGATGGAAACAGAGTGTGTGTGTGTGTGTGTGTGTGTGTGTGTGTGTATGTGTGTGTGTGTGTGTGTGTGTGTGTGTGTGTGTGTGTGTGTGTGTGTGTGTGTGTGTGTGTGTGTGAGTGTGAGAGTGTGTGTGTGTGTGTGTGTGTGTGTGTGTGTGTGTGTGTGTGTGTGTGTGTGTGTGAGTGTGTGTGTGTGAGAGAGAGAGAGAGAGAGAGAGAGAGAGAGAGAGGGGGGGGGAGAGCGAGGGACAGAGGGAGAAAGCAAGAGAGAGAGAGCGATCATAGCAAAGGGTATGGCTGCAGGGCTGTCTCCTCCACGCTCCCAGAGGAAGTCTGGAGGAGACAGAAACAGCAGCGGATCAATCCGTCGCACAAAAGATTTCCCCCGGGTTGCTTGAAGAAGCCTGACTTACACCGGGATGAACCCAACCGCTGAGTTCACCGGAATGCTAATGCCCACATAAATCTGCTACACAACATGAATAACCGAAAACAGACGAAAAGAAGTTATAAAAAATGGAACGTAAGCAAATCCAATTAAAGAAATAAAAATAGCAAAGACTAATGAATAAAAGAAAGAAAGAAAGAAAGAAAGAGCAGAAGAAATAATGAAAGTGCCAAAGAAAGGAAGAGAAAAGCCAGGACCAGCACATTTTTAAAAGGGCGCCCAGTAAAAGAATGGAACCAACTTCTCCCCACTCCGAAAACTAGAATGAATTAATAAGAGTTGGCGCCAGAGTTTTTTAATGAGTCACATCAGCCATGTGTGTGTTTAATGCTGGGCCCTGTGGTAGGCTGTCTTAGCCAGTCCGTCTAGCGCTATAAGGGGAGAAGGGGAATTTGGAGTGACCTCATCCCCCGGGGCCAGGGCCAAATGGGCATGGAGGGCCTCCCCACTTCCCCTGTGCCTGGGGGGCACACAGGAGGCAGCGTGCGGGCAGGCAGCCGTACCCAGAGGCTGGTGGCTGGGCCATGGGAGGCTCTCTCAACGGAACGGGGGACTTTCCATCGTTGCTTCAGAGGTGCATGGTGGTGGTTTGAATTTACTTTGTTTTTTTTTGTGTTTTTCTCCTTCTAAACACTGCCCTGCCAGCCCTCTCCCTCTCTCGCTCTCTCTGTCGCTCTCTCACTCTCTCTGTCGCTCTCTCACTTTCTCTGTTTTTGCTTTAATCATGCAGAAGCGGATGGTAGTTCACGTCTGAGAGAACTCATTGATCAAAACAGAATGCTATGTAGCAGATGTAATAATATCAATGCAAGCCAGCGATTCAATGCAACATGATAAGGCAAGCTTAGGAGGCGGAAGGTGAGAGAGGAGAGAGAGAGAGAGAGAGAGAGAGAGAGAGAGAGAGAGAGAGAGAGAGAGAGAGAGAGAGAGAGAGAGAGACAGCAATAGAGAGACTGGAAGAAATGAGGAAAGAGAGATAAAAACAAAGGGAGAAAGAACGTCAGTGAACAGGAATAGTTCCCACAGATTGAATGTCCATCAACACAAAGGACATAAAATCCTCTGTGAGCTACAAAACAATTGTGCCTCAACCGAGACAAGGCAGCAGCCCCCGGGCGACATGAACTGCACTAAAAAAACAAAGCAAAAAAAAAGCCTGACATCCCAGTAAGCCCAGTACCGCACAGTTAACGGAGGTGGTCGGTGTATACGCAGCAGAAGAAACCACAGGTGATTACTCACAAGAGGCCATTCTGGGTGCCAGGGCAGACTGGTTTCCAGTTATGAGTTGTCTCTCTCTTTGCGCTCAGTAAACCTTCAGCAGTGTGTATCTCATCATATCGAGGAACAGAGGCAGATGTTTATCAAAAGTACGGATGCGTGCACGAGGGCCAGAATGTATTGGACTCTTGTAAATACAAGGGCCCCGGTGAGAACACTTATTTGTCAGGTAATCGTGGAGTGTTTGCGTTTATTTCTGGGTGGATTTGACAAACTCCCTAAAACTCCCACGTTTGCATTTTTGTCTGTATGTTTCTTCAAGGTTAAGTGAAATGATGTGTCAATCAACTGAAGGCGGGCAGTGCGGTGAGGAGATCGTACTGGAGGGACAGAGGGGAGCTGACCTCACACACCGGTGATCTCCACCGCGGATCCCGGCAAGGAAAGTTTGGCAGCAGTCCTCCAGCCTTGTGTTTTTCCACCTCTGACTTGCCTATTCCTGTTCCTTTCTCTGCAGGAAACCTGTGCATGTTCTCTGAGGATAGTGTTCTATTTGTCCATTAGCCTTCAAATAAATTACAGGTTGAAGCATTTTTCCGAGATTTCAAGGAAACGGCACAATAACTGAAGTCACGATGTGAAATAATCCTTTGAAAAAAAAAACATGAAGTGAAGAAAAGCTCCCGGGCCAGATTGGTTTCCCTACACGACCAGGGTAGAGTTGACTCTTTCCTGCTGTCACTCTTTAATGCGCTCACAGAGAGCCGGTGGGGACACACAGCTGTCATGAAATCTGTTGTTCAAAAAGAGTGCTGATAATGAGAGACCACAAAGAGAGGGTAACATGATCTTGTTGCTGGCATCGGCCGTATTTGGGCTGTGAGAGGGATATTGTCAACACACTATATTAGCACAAGTGGAGCTGACAGCTCAGTGATTGTCACCCAGGTCTTTGTTACCTCCTGGTGAGACACCGGTTGACAGACGGTCGACATTCCAGCTACACAAACTTGTTTGACGTCTGCCTCGTCTTAGCATCCACCTCACGCACACACACACACACACACACACACACACACACACACACACACACACACACATGCACAAATATGAATACACACACATGTGCAAACATGAACACACAGGCACACTCAAATATGCACCCACCCACACACAAACACTGCAACAATGCAAATGACTACTGTTGTCTTTCAAAAGGTGTCTTTTCTGCAGACTGACACAGCAGAATGTCTTCAGTTAATGCTTATTTTTATTAAACAAAATACATCAATAAATAAATACTTTTAAAATGCAATTATATCCAGAAGGGGGCAATTAGCAGTGGAGTATAGCGCTGGAAAACAGAATGGAAAGACTGTGACCTCCCGCAGAGACATAAAACTCTTTGTGACTTGATGAAGTCATCCTGACAGCTCGACGTTTCCATGATGTGGTCAAGTTATTCGGACAGAGATTTCAGTGTTTTCAAGAAAATATGCCAACACCAACATGAGAGAAACACAGCATGAAACAGACAAAACAGAAAAGCAGAATGAACAGTAAATGCAGAACATTTCAGGAAAGAGCTTAAAGACTGAGGCTTCAACATGGAGAGTTTGGCTACCATGAAACATTTTGGGACTACCCTGAAACATTTTGGGACTACCCTGAAACTAGTACTACTTTGTATTAACTTTATAATACTAAGTAAGACTCATAATGAAAATGTGTGCGAAAAGGTCTGCACATAAAATATGCATCCAACACAAAGATCAATGTACAAACCCACTCTTACACATATAGACAGGTACACAAAAAAAGACACATAGAACCACATCCACACAAATGCATTGCATACACAGTTGCTGCAAAGCCTGTTTGTATACATTACACACGCACAAATTTGGACTTTTAACAAGGGCTCAAAGGCACACAATCAGAGCTGCACACCTGCAAAAATAGACACAGGAAACGATGTGCAGATAGTTTCCTTGTAAATTATAGTGCAGTTATGGGGTGCCCCTCTGATTCCACTAAAACCACCTGTCCAGTCCCTCCCCTCCACTTGAACTTAATTGCCAGAGGAATTCCTGAAAGGGACAGGTATCAACTGAACTAAAAGCTTTCTACAAGCCCGTGGCTGATGGAAGACAAAGGTCTTAGCAGCCTCCGCCAACTGTTATTTTAAAGAGGCAAAGAGGCAAAAAAAATGATTGTTTTAATTACCCGTTCTATTGTTTGTGTTTAACCACCTCGTTGTGTTCATCCTGGGAAATCATAATCTTCTGAATTCATCACAGAAGACAGTAACAAATATCTACAATATTATCCAAGATTTCATGAAAAGGAAGGACATGTTGATTGTTGTCATCAGGCGTCTATTAATGTCCATCTGGTAAAGATGGGGATGAGCTCAGTACTGAAGACATGTGTGAACTATTATTCATTTAAAGCTCAAATGTGTCCAACCACATTGAGGATTTTTGGATTGTGGGGCATTGACAGTACAGCCATAATTAGGGAATATGACTTGAAGGAAAACGTACTCCCGGGACGATTCCTTATGGACTCTAAACCACACATTCATAAAGAAAAGTGGTAAAACTAGACTTCAAATCTCAAAAGTTTATAAAGAAATTAAGAAAAGTCGATACAATTTATAATCTGGGTGCCCTCAGTGTCTCTCCCTCTCTCTCTCTCTCCCTCTCTCACATCCTCTCTCTCCCTCTCTCTCTCCCTCTCTCTCTCTCTCTCCCTCTCTCTCCCTCTCTCTCTCTCCCTCTCTCTCTCTCCCTCTCTCTCTCTCTCCCTCTCTCTCATAATCTCCACGTACGGATCTCAAAAAGGAACGCTGCTATTTGAGAGTGGCCATTTTATTCCACTCCAGATGTCACTGAGCGGAGGGAAGATGACAGCATGACCAGATGATGGCGCCAGGTGACACTGATGTCATAGGCCTTTAAACAGCCAGCAGCCAAACTCAACAGGCTTTTCTTTTTTTTCCCCCTTTTTTATTCCCCTCCCAGTATAGTGGTCCCCTTTCTTTTTTTCATCCTCCTGCACTTATGTCACGTCCACACTGGGACCGGAGCGGTGATGGACACCAGGTGTACGGTCAAACAAAAACGAAAAAAAACCCGGAAAAAAACAGGTCCAGCTGTCTCCCACCTTAGAGTCCGAATCCTCGCATGGCTCGTTGTGGGGAATTTAAACGACAGGAAAAAGCCGCGCTGTTCGGAGCCAGGAGACAAAGCGGCAGGTGACAACGCCGCTGGTCAGCCGCACCACGGGCTGCCTGATGTGTATCTGGTTAGCAGACCGCGCAGCCCTCGCTGCGCTGCCTTACCTGTTGCTGCTAGCCCTGGTGCTGCTCTAACAAGTGGAACCTGTTAACCTAGCGCTTCTGCCAGAAACCACTATGTAACCCTAACTGCCACCGTCAGCTAGCGGGAGCGTTACACTGATTTCCGTGGAAGTCTCCCATGTAAACTCATTCCAACATACAGACACACCTCACAACAGAGGGACCAGCCTTCTTCGTTTTGCTGTGTGGAAAAGCAATGCTTGTCCTTTCCAAATGTTTCAAAAGTGAAAAAAGAAAGAACCGGCAGGTCAAGGATGGGTCATGCCTCTAGCTACACGCAGATCAAACGCATGCACGCGTTTATACGCTAACAAACGCACATATGCTTATAATAAAAAGGCTCCACAGGCACAGAGTAACACTTGAGACATCGACTAACAAGCACACATGTCAGACAGGCTGAAATACAGACTCGCTCTCACACACACAGAAAAAAAAACTGACTGACACACACACACACACACAGCTCACACTCACATTACTCAAAAAAGCCCTTTGACAAGCTCAGTTGGACTCTTACATTCACAAATAGTGACAAACAAGTTCTTGCACTGCAGGCAATAAAAGATGACATTAAGATTGACTCAAAAAATGCATAACACTTGCAATGTCAGTTTTTAATTTACAGAGAAATGGGACATTTGCCCGTTTCTCCGTATAACTCCCCTAAGTAAATGTAACAAAAACATATATATGTTTATGATTTACTTACCAGCTCTGACATTGACAGACAGATGAAGTATTCAGGGTTAGAGGCTGATGAGCAGACCTAGGCGAGGGAAAGGAGTAAAGGTTTGTGTACGTTCATCACGGTTCCTTTGACAGCAAAGAAAGAGTAGCAGCTCCTTCACTCCCCCCTCCCTCCACTAAGTGACTCTCTCTCTCCTCCTCTTTTTCTCCCCCTCTCTCCCCCTCTCTCTGTCTCTCTCTGCTAAAGGCACTCGCTCACTCCGTCAACAAAGACACACACACACACACACACACACACACACACACACTCGCTCGCTCTCTTTCTCTGGTCTGCCTCAGTAAGAAATACTTACACTCCCTGATTCATAAAGCCTGCCATTGTCACGTGACAAGGCACTTCAAATATACAGCAATTTTTTTCACCAGCCACAAAATGCCTGTGGAGGGGGGAAGGGGGAGGGAAAACGTTTCTGGTTTTGATTCTCTCACACTTCTTTGTGTTACTCTGGGAATTCGGTTTTTTGTGTTTATAAAATTGTCCATTTTCCAGATTTTTGTTTTAGATCACGCAATTTTACGGCGATCAATAGTTTGTGTTTTTAGCACATAAAGAAATCGAAAGAGGACGGATGTTTAATTGTAAGCCTAATGAAATCATTATGAGTGTACAATGTGTACCCAACCCAAATAAATCTGACGTAATATGTAAAAACCCAGAGACTTAATAACTAAACTCAACGTTAGCTTGTGAGGATACTCTGTTGGCCAACGTTTCTGGAAAACATTAAGGCATTTGGAAACGTGAAAAAAGTCCAGCATAATAAAACAAATGTAGGCACTTGGGTTATTTAGAGTTGCATTTTTTTTTATGTTACTACATCTTTCTATTGGCGTCTAAGTAAAATACACACACACACACACACACACACACACACACACACACACACACACACACACACACAGCGCTGGCTCAACAGCATAGGGGAAGTCCCCGGCAAGATGGCAGAACTCTGAGGCAGAGTTGGGTGTGTCTCTGAGCCTGCCCTCTCTCTCTCTCTCCCTCGCTCTCTCTTTCTATTTCTTTCTCTCTCTCTCTCCCTCTCCCTCTCTTTCTTTCTCTCTTTCTCCCTCTCCCTCTCTCTCTCCCTCTCCCTCTCTCTCTCCCTCCCTCGCTCGCTCTCTCTCTCTCCCCCTCTCTCTTTCTATTTCTCTCTCTCCCTCCCTCTTTCTCTCTCCCTCTCTCTCTCTCTTTCTATTTCTCTCTCTCTCCCTCCCTCCCTCCCTCTCCCTCCCTCCCCCTCCCTCCCTCCCTCCCTCCCTCCCTCCCTCCCTCCCTCCCTCCCTCCCTCCCTCTCTCTCCCTCTCTCTCTCCCTCTCTCTCTCTCCCTCTCTCTCTCTCTCTCCCTCTCGCTCTCTCTCTTTCTATTTCTCCCTCTCCCTCCCTCCCTCCCTCCCTCCCTCCCTCCCTCCCTCCCTCCCTCCCTCCCTCTCCCTCTCCCTCTCCCTCTCTCCCTCCCTCCCTCCCTCTCTCTCTCTCTCTCTCCCTCCTTCTCCCTCTCTCTCTCTTCCTCCCTCTCTCTCTCTCTCCCTCCCTCTCCCTCCCTCTCTCCCTCTCTCTCTCTTTCTCCATATGAGATCATGTGTCTCAGATCTTTGTGTGTGTTTGTGGTTCTAGGCGTGTGCTCTTTTCTTTTACTTGAATGTTATGATTCTTGAGTTGTTGTGCTGTTCTGAGGAGGGGCACCCCCACCCCACTGCCCCACCCACCTCCTAAAACCCAAGACCTAGGAGGAGCTAAACACACCTCAACAGTTACCCCCCCCCCCCCCCCCCCCCCCCCCCTTCTGACCCCTTGTTTTATCCCCTCCACCAATCGGTTGACAATGATCCAAGATCCATTGTGTCATTTCTTTTGTATGTATGTATTGTATTCAAAGTGTTTGTGCTTCAAGTCCCAACACATAAATAAACAGAGCATGCCTTTTTAAAGCTCTGATTATTTATGCACTGCTTGCTTTCATAAACAATTTCCTCATCAGTGCATCAATTACGGGTGCATTGTTCCCCATTTTCAAACTTAGAATCAGCAGGATACACTATTCTAACTCAATATTCTTACCTCTTTTACTGTTCTGTTTATTTGTGTGTACATTGCTTGGATTTTTGTTAGTGGCACTATCATATCATATTATCTTATTGTCTATCATATTGTCCTCATGTAAACTGACCTGAATGTGTCTGACCAATTAGGTCCACCCATTACAATCACGTCCAGCCCTTCCACCACATTCCCACATGTTCCTTGTATAAACACAGCCGCACATGGTCCAGAAATCTATCTTAATGCTCCTTCAGAGATTGTTTTGATGTGGATAAGCTGAAACATCGTCAGCGGTTCGAGAAAAACACGGATAAGCGTTGCAAACCCCGCGGTGGAATCGGACTACTGTTTTTTTCACTGGTATGCTGAGTGGAGATTTGAGCCTCACAGCCATAATCACCTCCTCTGATCTCTATCTCCACTACACTGGAGACATGCACTCGTGACGTTACAGGAGTCTAAATC